>JBAMHV010000019.1:14767007-14778684 GCA_037177535.1 Pseudomugil gertrudae
AAAATGTAATTTTGTTTACAAATTTTTTAATTTGTTTTTTACATTTTAATTTGTTTTGCACTTCCCAGCCACCGTAGGAAACAGTGGAAACAACAATAACAGTTCATGAATACACAGTGAGAGGAGCCCTAGCATCCCCAAAACACTCCAGCCCTGAAAATAAACACAGCGTTGTCCTTTTTTCTCTCTCACTATGTCAAGCTTTTAAAATAGCAGAGACCCACGATGGGAAAATTCAACATTTTCTTGCTTACTTGTTGAATCAGTCTTGCAAAACACTATATATCGTATAACAGATTCTACAGCTGGCTCATCCATTTAATCTGAGGGGGACATTTTTCAGCCTTTAGGTTTAGATAAGAGAGGCACGCTGCCCACTACATCAGCATCACTCTTCTCTCAAGGTTAGGTGGCTGTGGAGTTTTATGAGCATCAGGGTGTAGATACCTGCCACACTCAGAAGAGCCAAGACAGACAGAAAATACACATTCACAGAGCAATCCTGATGTCGAATGATGTTTGTCTACATTTGTCCTCTCTTTTTTTAATATTATGTTACCACTCAGGTTCCTTTGTGCCTCTGTTGTAAACTTAAAGTCACATGTAAAAAACTGGGATAAGAGGATTAGGATTTTTGGATCATGCCTAATTATGAAGCATCATTTACTACAGCTAAGATAATCAGAATAAACTCTACTAAAAAAAAGCACTAAATGCTCTTTAATGTCCTTTTTATGTCCAAATCAAAACAATTATACTTAATGTTATGCCTTTAAGCTTGGATTTAGGGTAAAATATAAGCGTATTTGCATGTGCACATGTGTGTTTTATGCACACTTATGATAAACAACAAAGATAAGAGGATCTGAATCTCTGTATTGTGTCTAATTATGAAGGATCATTCGATACAGTGAACGTCGTCATCATTGTAAACATTACAGAATGATAAAAAAAGAATATCATACACTGTGGTAAGTCCCCCTGCACCACACACTCTCACACACAAACAACACTAAGTCACAACCACAGTCAACAGCATAATTATCAGTTTCCCCACAGGGTGTTAGGAAACCTGTTCCTAATTGGAACCCAGTTGGGACTTTACATGGATTAAAATACATGAGGCTTCAGCAACAGGAAAACACACATACACACACAAATATAAAACCACACCAGTCCCTTGAGTTGCCAGTGTTTTCCCCAAATTTTTATTTACGCTAAGTCCTGCATGATCCCCATTGTCTCGCTACACACGGGTCGAGCACAACAATACGAGTCTCCAAAGCACAATTACGCCACTATTTTCCCCTTGTTTTGTATTCTGTTTTTCTTTATTTTTGTTCCATTTCCCTGACTTAAGCTGTTGTCTAATGGACAGCACCGTGACAGAGAGGAGTTTGGTATCAGATTGAAGCCGGTTGCCCTTTTTGCCAATTTGCGAGCAGCCTCCTCTGTACTTGTAAGATGGCCAATTAGCTGACCGTCTGACAGAGGCTCTCTGACTGTGGCTATTAAAACACACACTCATAGGCACACACATGCGCACACACAGAGCAAGTAGGGAAGCACACATACATCTGTGCATATTAGCACACACACAAAGTGCAACGCTGCCGCTGACTGTCCATCTCTATCTGCTTTTTTTTTTTTGCCTAGCCCTCACCCCTCACCTTCTACTCACTATTAGGAAGACACACTCCTGCAGACACACACACACACACATAAGGTTTTCCACTTTCCTTGCCAAAAGATGCTATGCTCATTGACCTCTTTCTAACTCTTCCACCTCCACCTGCCTCCTTTTCTTCACCTCCTCCTAAACATTTTATTCTCCCTCTCCATTTAATCATTCCTCTTCTCTCAACCTCACTTCCATTTCCTCTTCTTCTTTCCCACTTCTGTATCCCTTCACACTTTTCCCCTTGTGCTCATCTCCTGCTATCTTCATCCATAAACAACCATCCTCTCCATCTAACTCCATGCCATTAGTCTGACTCCTTTCATCTTCTCTTGCAGCTTTTAACTTAAACTCATCTTTACCACATATATTTGAATACTAGTGTGTCTCGCACACACTTTTTCACTTTCAACAGTTCAGGCAGTAATTTTTCACACTGTGCGAGTACTTAGTGAAGTTTACATTAAGGGAAATTATCCATCCATCCAGCTAAATCAAAAGGTATACTCTTTGCTCTTTGCTTCTTGTTTTTTACATTAAATACACAAAGTATATAACAGAAATATGTAATCTAAAGCTATTTAACATGCATATTACAACATAATAATAATAATAAGAAGAATAATTTTATAATCCTTGTAATTACACTGGAACTGAAGCTCCATAAAGGAAAGAAAAATACAAAATAACTTTAAAGCTAAATTTGTTTGGGGTGGATTTGTAGGAATTGGCATTAAATAATACAATATCAGGACAATAAAGCAAACCTGACAAACTACACACAGACATGCCAACCATCATGCTTCTGGTGGACATTTATCTTAACCCCCAACATACCTTTTCCTTATCTTTGTTGTCCATCTGAGATGTTTGTTTAAAGTCTCTGCTGCTGTTCCACCACTTCTCTCTTTCTCACACACAACTACTGTTCAACTTAAAGGGTCCACTGCAAACACACAAGGTGGTCACAGAGTGCTAAGTATGAGGTCAACAGCTTCCAGAGGCTATAAGTGCATAAGGTGCAAACACCTGCAGGCTTGCACCCGTAGTACAGCATTCAACAATTACTGAGGAAAACCATATAAAGAGACAAACACACGCGTACATACAGTTGTTTATGAAAATAGAATTTAAAAAAGCATACATTTTAACTTGGAATATCACATGAATAAATACAAATTGCCCTGACACATTCACTTCATCATAGCGCACCTGCATTCTTGCGGTCTGTCAACGGCAGTCAAAATGGTGGACACAATAACAGTAGGCTCAGCTTTGATTCCTAATATGGAGGAAACAATTCTGTTTTTTTCCCGTGAAGCTGCTCATACAGAGAGATAAAATTCAACCTACGTCTCTCTCTCTCTTCCTATCCCACTCACACACACACACACACATACACCACACCCTCCTTCTTGTTCTTCTTTTTTGACAGACGTAGGACATTACTGTATGCTGGCTTTAGCAGTAACATTGTTAGAGGGTGTTAAGATAGAACATGATAAATACACTGAAATTAACCTTAAAAAATAAGCATGGCCCGTATTATAATTTTGTGTTAAATTAGTTGAAATTTAAATCAACCTCTACACAAAATCACCTGCAACATGACCAATAACAGTGAATAATGCTCTTACATCCTAAGTGTTGTCACAGAATGAGACTAACAAAGAAACTTTACTTTTGCTGCTTAGAACTATTTGCATTGGAAATGCAATCTGTATGCCTATCTGCAATTATTTCTAATTAATTTCATCTAATTCTTGGGAGACTATTTCAGTCCCAGAATTAACACAAAAGAACTTCCTGCCTCAGTTCTCACACCAAAGATAATTATAAAGTTAAGAGGGTTTGCTAATTTAAAATGCTATCTGCATGACATCAAATATACATCTTTGATCTCACTTTGTCCCTGATGGTTAAATGTCTTTAATTATATTCCAAAAAAATTAAATTTTCTGAATAATTAACAGTTGTCTTTTTGTTTGTATGTAGTGTGTTGCATACTCTTTGCTTAATTAATGCCAGTGACAAACACTATACAATTCAAATTTGCCGAAAATCCGTCAGTTGCATATCAAAACAGCATACTCACTGGCGCATTCCCTATTCAATTGCCATTATGCAATACATGCAAATAGTTTTGCCATTTCACACACATGATTTGCACTTAGAGCAAATTCCTTATATCTCAGAATACCATGAAAAATAATCCTAACATTTTCTGCAAATTTCACAAAGCACGCACATGGCCCTCATGTGTTATCGAGGACCTTCTCTATATCTCATTATATAAATTCCTATAGCATATCAACATCTCCCTAGGTGAATGTGTATACATACAGGAAGCAAGAGAAAGTCAGATGATTCATATCATCTTTATCACCCTGCCACAGGAGTCGACTCGCCTCCCCTTTTCCCCCTCACCATTATGTAAAACTATGGATTATGTTTGGTATGCACATGAGTCCTGCATTCAGAGGCGTGTGTTTCTATGCATGTGTACATGTTAGTGACTTTATAGAATGTGTTTGAGAGGAAAGTGGGGACTGAGGTGTATATACATCTATGCATGCAAGTATGCACCCATGCAGAGACCCCCTCCATTTCCCTTTCTCTCCATCTATCATGCATCCATAGGTCTATCAGCTTCGGGAATTAGGTGTGGAGGAAGAGGACGGGGCGAAGGGTGCACAGGGGGTGGGGGGGGGAGAGAGAAATAAATTTAGCCCCCCTACTTTAAAAATGCACATACATTTCCATACATTGGAAAGGCAGTGAGATGCATACACCCTTGCTGTTGTATCCCCAATATAACCCCCGCCCCCCAACCCCACCCTCCTGCACCATTGCCAGCACCCTGACTCACACAAAGGCACACACACACACACACACACACACACACATATAACCAAAAACACAGAATACAGCAAAGATGAATGCGTGTGTCCCGTTCGGTGGGTGTGGGTGAAAATCTACCCCTTGCCATATTTATCTTCATAAGAGCAGAAGGTGCATGTGTGTTTGTCTGTATACATAGGAGGTTGTGCATTTGGACTCGTTTGTTTTTGTGCATGTGTGTGTACATAAGTTAATTTATCTCAACTCAGGGGGGGAAAAAAGAGAGACTCATGCAGCTCTCATACTGTAAAAGAAAAAAAAAACAACGTAGATTCTTCTTGATTCCTCAATATAATGCATATCAAAGTATTGCAGCATACACTGCGGGCCAAAATAAGCAATTCAGTCAGTCGAACATCTCAGGAGTTTGCAAGTCTCTGTGCCTTTTACGCTAAATCCACAATTCCCAAACTCCTTCCTTTTTTCATTTCCATACCAAAATGTATTTGTTGATGCATAGATTCTAAATAGTTTAGAGTCTATTTGCCGTCTGTCATGTAGCACGGCTTTCAGATACCGAAACAACAACCACGACCTTTCCCTAAAACGCAGCCGAAACACCCAACCCTTGTAGATAATGACAACCTGTCGTGAGAGAGTAGAGAAACATGAGTGTGGTATTATTAAGCCAGACTAGTTTGTTCAGGAGAAGTGTTTTTGGCTTTTAAAAAGTTCCATTTTGCACTCCCCAGGCGATGCATATGGGGTACCCCAGGGAAGCATGTGTGTGTGTGTGCATGGGGTGTAATATGTGTGTGTATACACTAAAATATTCTGACTGAGCTGTCTAGCGGCTCACGGAGCAGAGAGATGTGTCCTGTCTCCTGCATTCAAATGTGAGTGGGTTTTGGAGAGGCAAAGTAAACAGATATGCTTGCTTGAACACACATGCGAACGCGTGTATGTGCACACCTGCTGTCTTGTATGCATGCATGTGCACAAAAACACACACAAATGTGAGCACGGGACATGTGAACATTCAAATGTGTGTGTCTCCCCATCTGTTGTCCGTCTGTATTTCAACATATCTGCCCATCAATCTCATCACACGAGGGGCTGCAGGGCTTTGCCACACTGATAAACACAGCAGCGTCATTCAGCTAATAAATATTTTTAAAAAAGAATGTTTCACCCGGGACAGTCAATGAAAAGCTGGTCATGAACGTGCCCTTTCACAGCCTGTGAAGCTACAGTTTTATATGGCAATATAAACCTCTGCAGGTCTACGTTCTTAGTTCACTCCTTAAGCTCTTTAATTCTTTTCCATATCCCACTTGCAGTATATGGGTTGTAATATAAGATACGCCAAGACAATGAGCTGTCCAGTTGCCGTGGGGGTTAGCTGACAGTGTGTTATGAAAGTAGAGGCAGGAGGGATACAGAGAGGTCGAGTGAAGGGTAGGATGGGGCCCTTCAAAGAAAATATGACCCTTAAAAAGTGTCGATTGTGCGACTGGAATCCTCCTTGCTACCATATTTCCTCCTACTCTTCCCTGTTCCTGCCCCTCCTGGTCTCACGTTTGTTCCTCCTTCCTCACTCGGTCCTTTCACTCACAGATGTGTTGTCTGTCAGAACCATGATGATAAATTAGCGCGGGTGTTGCTGGTGAAATAGGAGCTTGTGTCTAAGGGCAGAGGGCGATCCAGTGGACAATGCCAGGGATGAACCAATGATACTTCAGCTGTGACTTAGTCTGGAGTTGTGTTTGCCTCCAGTATTTTACTGTATCATTGGACGATCTTTACAAACTTTTCAGTCAGAGGAGGTTATTAATGCTTATTGTTGCACCTAAAAGTCATGAAATACATGGAATAAAGAAAAACGGACTGTTCTAAGAAACTGAAATAAATTATAAGTATATTATTTACAATAAAATAAATAAATTCAACTTTCTGGTTTTGGGTTTTGCATCTTAACCATTTTTTTGTATATTGCCAAATACTGAGAGAATGTTCAAAATGCTTTGCACAGCATCTTTTTTTCCCCCATTTTTCTTTTTGCAATACCTGGAGCTCAGAAACAAATTATTTCATGTATGTGTGTTTATATGTGTGTGTTAGTAGGGGCAAAAAGGGCTTCATGCATCTGTTGCTGTTTTTTACCTTTATTTTGAGGGGGGTGAAATTTTTACCTGCAGGCTTTGGTTTCTTGTGTGCTTGTTTGTGTCTATTTGTGTGTATGTGTGTATGGACATGTGTTTCTCATGAAGGCCCATGCCGGGCAAATTAATTCTCAGAAGTTGCATGGCGGGGGCTCTCCTTCCCTTTGAAATTGGGCATACTGCTCCCTGTAATCAATAAGTCAAGCCATCTCGGCCGCATGTTGCAAACCCCCCGGCACACAGATGAAGAAGCCCAATTTACTCATCATAAATTCTGATTCCCACAATAAATATGAGAGAAAGTCCCACGGTATCTGGAATCTCAGGAGTGTTTGAAATGCTGACTGGCCCTCATGCCGGCCTGGGTTTGCTTTGTTGGTTAAATAAAAAAAAAAGTGTTGAATAACAATGATGTAGCGGAGATAGAATTATTTATTATGATCTGAAACAGAAAAATTCAGTTTTTTAAAAACATTTTTTTATTAATAAAATGGCCCCATTTTCATGCTAGCATTTACACAACATACAACATCAAATCAAATATATGTTCCACCTTCGGTAAGAGCACATTACATGCATCACAGACATTTTTGTCTACCTTTTGACAAATTTTCCTTCTTCCTTAAATCTGGGCATTTTCTAATGAACCCCGACAGGCACCTCCAGACAAGCGGTGACGTGTGCAGGCACAGGCATGTGACGTTGGGGACATGCTAATCTAACAGACAAGTGCTGTCTCTCCTTTTTAAAGCCTTTCTGCTCAGTAGGCCCAAGCACATGACAATGTCCTGGGGAGGGAAAAGTGTGGTGAAAACACAACACACCTACGGGATGAGCACCACTGAGTAACAGAGGTTATTTTAAATGGGGAGGCAAGAACACAAGGTAAAGAAAAACAAGGTAGTTCACTCAGAAGTCCATACATTTTTATCAGTGATCAGCTCATGAAAAGATACTTGTGCAAACATAAGTGTTGGCAAGTGTCACTGTAATTGTATGTATGGTGCTAAAATGATTTAATGCAACATGGCATCCTCAACACCAGTGGCGCTCTATCTATCTTCTTTTTGGCAAGGACTTCCTGCTCTCCAGAGCGGTTCCGTCAATACGTGACATTTATGAGACTCCCATGAGCCCCGGTGCGTGTTGCCCCGACAACTGAGACAGCTTCAGTGTCATGACAACAAAACGCCAAATGCTGTCATGGCCTGCAGCCAGCTTGGTGCTTGAAATTGCCCACAAGTGAACAAAGCAGAACTTAAACAAAAGCCTCTTTCAGTTGATAAAAAAGAGAAAACACATGAGACATGAGATGATAAGGAAAAAAGACGAATGACAAGACAAGATTAGAGGAAATTTAGAAAAAACAAAAAAAAACTTCGATGAGAAATCAGTTTTCTAATCTAGTCAATACAGCTGTCTTCGTTTGTAAGGTGTGTTAAGACCACTAATTCCTGACCTGTTAGTTACATCTGAGAGAAGAGAGCTTTGTGGCTCCTAATCCATAAGTCTGCTGCTAAGTTGTTCATCAGCGAGTGCCTGAGATCGAATGTCACCAATTAAGATGCTTAAATGCTCGGCTAATTGTGCTCAAAGTGTAGTGCTTTTTCTCTCACATGATCACACATGATTAGCGATAGCACGTACATGCACCTAGCTAATTGTGGGCAGTTCAGTAGAGGGACTTGACAACATGAAGGCAGCTGAAAGTATAAAAGAAAACAGATGATGTGATTGGCAAAACAATTTATCTGGATAGTCACATTATTAGCACTTAAGATCAAACATGTTTCAACATTACAGGCTAATAAAAGCAATGGAAGCTTTTAATGGTTGAAGATAACACCGCCTTCAACAAGCTAAAGTTAAAATACAATTAAGCCCACAAGAGATTTAATTAACCACTGCTAATGCTATAAATGAGGAGATCAAATTCAAACACTCTTAATATGTTTCATGAGAAAACTCTCGTCTGTAGAGAATACTTTATATTAATTTTAATTACATACATTTTTCTTAATTTTAAAAAGTCACTTGTGAAAATACCATCTTTTCTACAGCACACTTACGGTGTGTATTTGGAGGAGAAGAAATCCTGTAAAGAATGAGAACAGATAACATCTGCTCAAGGCCTCTCCCTGCCTTGGCCCACAGGTCTGAGGAGCAGAGCGAATTGTGTCTGAAAGGGGATGATACCCATCGGAATGTTAATGGTGCTGAATATTTCAGAGGTGGGATCATCACATGGCAGCAGGAGAACGGCTGGGTTTCCCGAAAGCATTTAGCGGTTGAAGTTCCCCAGTGATATTGTAAACCAGGAGTCAAAGATGATTTCAATACACAGCTAACAAGGTCCAGTTGCTGTCAGAGAGGTTTGAGATGGCTTTCTATCTCCCTTTCTTCCATGAATAAATTAAGAAACCTCCTAAAACATAAAATATTTTAATACAAAATAATTTTCTATTATGTTTTCATTCATAATTATGTTGGTTTTGATCAAACTTTCGAATCAAACAAAGTAGCAGAAGAATAAAAATGTCCAAATTGAATGAACAGGATGTGCTGCTTTTTGTAGAAGCAGCTGCCTTCAGACTGAAATACCCTCAAACGCAATAAAAAAACATAACTTGTATTCCTTATGGCTCTTTTATAGTGTTTGTCATGATGATATATCAGCTAATCATTACACATATGGCAAATTCAGTTACTCTAGTCGTATGACATAAGTGCTTCTTAGGGCTTTTTTTAAGGAAGAAAAAAAAGAAAACAAGGGGATTGCCCCAAAAGTCTTTATAAACATCTGGTAACCACTATGGTACCTTTATTCCAGCCAAAATGACTGGTTGTGTTAGCCTTGGGAAAGCAAACAAGAAAGAAAAGAGAAGAGGTTTTTTTTTTCATTCAAAGTGAAATAAAAGTTCATTGAGGGAGAAAAAAAGGAAGATAGAAAAAGAAGGAACAGAAGGAAGAGACTAGCTCTACAATTAAGAGAATTATTGCATGCTCCCAGATGTGTGCAGGGAGGATGACCTGGGAAAGTCAAAGTTGTCCCCCATCAATCATTGCCATATGCTTCCAGAGAAATGGATCCAGCAGGACACTTCATATTCCCCTTTCTGATTAGTTCATTTGAGAGATGAAGGAGGAGGGGGAAAATGAATGGTAGCGCGCTCTGAAAATGGACGGTCCTGGTGTAACCCAAGAACACAGCAAGTTCAATGTCAAAATTAAGGCTTGCTATTTAAGACTTGAGGGATCATTTTTTGTCCAACTCGTCCTCGCTCACTGCTCTCCTCCTCCTCCTGTGCTCCATCTTTACTTTGCAGAGGTCGGTGTCAGAGAGCGATAGAGTGAAGGCAACGTGTTCTTAACTCTGATCAAAGCAGGGAAGGAGGAAAGCTTTTCTAATGACTGGCATTCTCTCTCCTTTCTTAATCCATCCTGTCTCCCATCTCTCCCCTCTCTTTCACTTGCCTTTCTCTCTCAGGGCATTGGTAATTATCGGTGAGGTCTTAGTGACTGCAAATGAAATTACCATTTAAGAGAGAGGGAGAAAGAGACATCCCCTTTGCCATAGGAGAGGGCTTAAGTGAGGCAGCTAGGGTTTCAACTATTGATTTTTAAACTGCTACATCAGAGAGTGTAATGCTTTCATAATTTCAAATAAACTGTCTGGTTACGAAGTACTAATGAGAGAAAGAGTGAGAGCAGACCTAAAGAAGTAAGAATGAAGGGGGTTGAATTTTAAGTGTGGACGTGCATGTAGGGAAATTAAAGGAATGGACGAGTCAGACAAAATGATCAATGTCTCAATAATCCTGAAGCAACCAGTAGGTCTTGCAATGATGAGATAATGGTGCGATATGTAAATACAAATTGCTTTGCTGCTCTTGAATCGTCAATGTGATTTGTCAGGAATGTGCAGCTTTATATAAGAAAGAAGAAAACAGCTGGAAGTTGCTGTGATTTCATTCACAAACACTAAAATATCAATTTTCCAACTGCTGTTATAAAAAAAGAACATGGCGGGCAGTCACGTTTTATTGCAAATGTAAGCCACACATTCATTAGAAATTTCAGATATGACACATGAAATAATCTGTCCAAACACAATGCAAGCCATGAGTTTCTTCCTGTTTTTTTTTTTTTTTAGTAAAGACAGATAATAAAGACGAGGGATAAAGAAAGGAAGATGGATTTTTGGATGACACAGCATAAACCCAAATCTCTCTCCCTCTGTCTGTTTTCCTTCCCCTCTTTCTCTCACCACAGACCGCAGGCAGTTGAAGGCAGCTTAGAAATCTCTTACATCTGGAACAGCCATAATTCGTGGGATTTGGCCTGACAGCCATGACAGGCATTGGGGCGGCCAGCAACAACTGTCTCCTGTGTTAGTAGCAGTGTGCACGTTAGCTCCGTGTGTGAGACGACGAAGAGCAAGAAACAAAAAATGACAATATGCAGCGTATGTGTAAACATAAGATTTCTTGTTTAAGCAGGAAACTTTTGGGGCTTAAATCCACTTCAAAAGAGTTTCTGTAAGTCTGGAATTTTCCTAAATAAGGAGTCTGTGTGTAGTCGTCATATATATTTGCATGGAAAATAAAAAACAACTCAAAATGAATGTTCTATAATCTTTATATTTACCATTTTTAAATTGCTTGATGATGAATGTTACACCGTGTGTACCATGTTTTGCAGTTTTTCTAGTTTTCATTAGCTGTAATGGTTCTTTTAAGCACTTTTCTAAAGTTATAATAACATACACTCGCTCCACCTCCTCACACCAGAACTTTAAATACATATCTATGAATATAAAGACAAATTATAAATTTGACTTAACATTAATTTTTAATAGCATTATTATCACTTAATAAATAAACTTAATAAAATGTGTAATCATATCAAAGCAGCCTTATTTACTAAGTGTAGTAATATCTTTTAGCTATGTGATTATACTTTTAAATGTAATTCAAAATTATATATAACATTATAT
>JBAMHV010000019.1:14778784-14790839 GCA_037177535.1 Pseudomugil gertrudae
TATGAACAGACTTAACGGTCAACATCAAAATTCCATCTTCTGCATCTTCTGCATCTTATTTAAAATAAGCCAAATGTGAATGCAAAACTTCTTTATTATTATTGTTATATGAAGGAATTACACCTTCCACCTGGGTTAAAGCTTTATTTTGCCATGTGTGGTTTTGGGAAGCACAGTGCTGCTGCGGTCAGCATTGTTGCCTCACAGCAAGAATGTTCTTGATCCAAGTCGTGGCCTTCGTACCAAGAAATTCTCTCTGTCTGCATCTTTTGCTTTTTTCTTTTCTGCTTTCTGCATGTTAATTGAGCACAATTATTAATTAAATGATATCCGTCTGTCTCTGTGTCAGCCCTGTGATAGACTGTCCAGAACAAATCCCACCTCTTCCCCTGTGACAGCTGCAAGAGGCTCCTGCCCTCTGCAACTCTTAGTGGGATAAAATGGCTCTGAAATGACTGGATCTGTCACATCAAATTGACAGAAAGGATGATAAGAGACAAAAATGCACTAATGATTTGGTTAACCAAGCCCTTTAAAAGATTATCCAGGATACTAGACATACAGTAGATCTAAGTTCAGTTTCAACACTCATACATATGTGGACATACACATGCTTGCAACAGACAAACTGGCTTGCAGCATAAAAAAACAGCAGCGTCCATGTGTTTCATGGCGTGCCAGGGGCTTTCTGTGTCAGCCCTAAATATTACACACACACAGTAGCTATCACTTCCAAGTCTGAAATCCGACATTCCACATTCTTGATTCCATCGGCTCGCCTGCTAAGCTGGGCACCACATGAAGAGCCATTGTTAGAGAGAGAGGGGTCATGTATCTCTCCTGCTTTCTGTCTGTCTGTCTCTCAGCCCTCCTCTCTCTAGCTTTGCCTCTCCACCCATAAATCTCTTACTGCCACACTCTTCATCTGTGGCTCTCTTGCTCCGTCTATCTTTACGATTCTCCCTCTGCTGGTTTACATCTATCCTTTCCAATTCCTCCTGTCCTCCACTGTGTTTGTCATCTGCTTCCCCCACACAATTTTTCTACCATCTTGCATGCGTTTGTTTATTTCTTGCTATACCCCACTCGAGCTCCTGTCTCTACAGATGCCGTTTGTCTGTGGGCTCTCCTCTTCACAAGACTCTCACTTTGCTTTCTGCTTCTTTTCCTTTGTGTCTCCTCGTTTGTATCCTGCTGTCTGTCTCTCCATCTCCCTCTCGCTTTGTGTCTCCAGATATTCATGTAGAGATTTTCTCACATGTTAGATATAGATTTATGACCCCAGCCAGATCCCCGTGGCCACTAAATTTGATACCATCCACTAAGCCACATAGTTTTTTTTTTTTGTGCATTTGGGCTTGTCTGTGTGTGTGACTATGGGTAAGTATGTATGTGTGTGTCTGTGTGTGTGTTCATGCATTACAAGGTGGAGGCGGGTGACTTTTAAAGGGTTAGCTTGGGTATGGTGGGTGCAGAGGAGGAATTTACAGTTTACTGAAGCACAGCAGTCAGGTGTGTGTGTGTGTGTAAAGACAGAGTAAGAGCCTGTGGGTGCCAGGTGACCAGGCTAACCTCTTGGCTGGTGTTTTGGATTTAGCCTTTGGATAGCAGAGAAAAATAAAAATGGAATGCTTTTTCAATTACAGATCAGAGAGAGTGAACAAAGGCAGAAGTAAAGGCAAAGATAAGTTATTGGGATATAATATATCAAGGCTTTACACTTTTAAAATCTGGGTACATAAAATTTGACAAGTGAAACATTTATTTATGACAATATTTGAAGATTTAGGTTTATTTATTTATTATTTATTTATGCTGCAAAGACCCATTATGCTACTGATATATTGAAAATAAGTTAGTCTTACTTCCCTGTAATATTCCAACTCTCTTGCAATTGATTTCATAAAATGGAGCTGCTCTGTAATTGAGCTCACAGGCATGCACAAACAGGTGCAAAAATAGCAGACAGAATATTAAATCACTCAGACACACACCTGTGGAAGACAGTCACCGCTCCTGTGTTTGAATCGCATGTTATTAATTCTGACAGTAACGGCACTTGTACTCTGCCATGCATATTTTATTGGCTGTAGGTGGTATTTGTTGTGTATTTATGTCTTTTGTTTGAATATGCCATTCCTTCAACCCATTCCACAAGTTGTCATGGGTGGGATATTTTAAAATGACATTGTGGAGCGCTGAGGATTATAATACGTTTGTGATGTGAATTCACTTTTGATGTTTGGCGAGGAGGAAATGCACAAACTAAAAGCCTTGCAAAATAAAGAAGTGTTTTTGCACGTTTGAGCGTGTGCTGCCTCAAATTGTTTATCTGTCAGTCAGACCGAGTGTGTGCACATTGTCTGTGCTGGTGCACATGTTTGCATGCGTGTGTATTTGAGTGTGTCCACGCCTACATCTAAAAAGCCATATCTGGCTTCAGATCAAATGGTGTATGAAGGAGAGGAATGATGGAGAGAGAAAGTGATAGCTCTTTAATGTTACCTATCCACTCTCAAACCCAAATATAAGACCAGGAACATACGGAATAGGAAAGTGTGTTTTAGAGGAAAAGGAGTGACATGAAACACTTATGTAGAAAAGCTCTGAACATGATGTTGGCTTTGTAGCAGGGGGGAGTAGAAATGTCTCATGAAACAGAAAGAAGAAGTAAATTGGATGGAAAGAAGAGTGAAGGCTGGGGCAAAGAATGAAACAGCGACATCCATTTTATTGCTTGTTTGCGTATGTCATGGTACAGTGATATTTTACATTTTGACTGAATACTAACTATTGTGTCTGTCTCACCTTTTGCTCATTTTTCCCATCTGAAGTGTCTAAACTGTGTCATCACTGCGTCTGACTAAAACGTTATCATGACAGCCGCATTCGCATCCATAGACTTGTTTATTCAAGGTTTTTACAATTTAACATATAAATGATTTTTGTGTGTAAGTCCTGGATGGAGAATATTCTGTTATGTTACAACAGAGAAGCATTAGCTCTCATAAAAATCTGTTTTTTTTCCATCTCTTCACCTTTGTTCTCCCTTTCCCCCCTTTTTCTTTTTCTCTGCAGGTATGAAGCACGGAGCTGAAATGGATGAAAATATTTTCTGTGTACATTCCCCCTACAAATCCCTTTCCTCTCTTGATCTCTGACTTTGATTTTTTTCTTTTCAATGATACCCTTTTTTTTTGTCTCTGCTCTGAACAACTTGTGAAACAAATTCTGTATGTGAATAAAGGCATTTCTCTTTTTTTGGGCTACTGTTCTTTCTCTTGCGTAGTTGGTAAATAAACATCCACCCAATAAGTGACTTACACACACATACACACACATTCAGTTCTCTACATTCTTCTCACATTTTTTCACTCTTTCCAGGCCAGAAAATTCATGCAGATGTTTCAAAGACATAATTCTCTCTCATAAAAACACGTATGTAAAATATAAAAACAAATGTGTGAAATATTCATAGAAGGAGCCATACGCATCAAACGTCTGCATATCAAAGCAGAAAGCATCACTGGGGACGGATTTCCTTCCCTATCTTCCATCTTGACACAGCCATCACACAGGGATCAAATTTCTGCAAGAACATTATTCGACATGGGGCTGTTTTTGCTTCAGCACAGGTGACTGAACAGTCCCCCTTAGATTTACTGCCTATTTATAGACTAAATGAAATAATTCTTACAACTATAAAAAGGTCACAGGGCAGGAATCAGGGAACATAAAATACTGAGTAAGACATATAATTAGATCATAAATAATTAAGGAAAAAGACATGGTTCAAGGATAAAAAAAAACTAGCATACTATGCAGAGACAGTACAACACATAATTTGGATAGTAAACATTGGTTAAATGATGCATCTATTTCAGTTCTAGTTCCAGAAGTCTAGCCAAAAGATATATTTGTGGCACACCCATGTGTATTTTTTCTATGAGGAGTACCAATCCACTTATGACCACAACAGAAATAGACCTGTGGAGTAACAGTATACACATGCTGTACTGTGTATTGAAATGCATACCAGTTATGATACTGAATGACTGTTAACATATAGACATAATTAGACGATATTACAATCCAAAATGTTTTTGTTGGGGTGTTTTATAAATGTAAAGCAATCTTAGAATGCTGCCATGTGTGTATTTACTCTGTATGTGTTTGTCATGTTTGTACTTGTGTGTGCATGCTTGCATTCTTTCTTCATGATGGACAGAGTGTGATGGGAATTATAAATGACTAGTTTCACATTTGGACATTGGGGAGAGGCAAAAAATGAGGCAGGGGGTTCAGTGAAAAACAGGGTTCGCGCAAAGGAGGGTGAGGGAAGCATGTTTGTAGCTGTGATCATGGAATACCATCATAGGATGCTACAGCTACCCCTCTGACAGGCCTCATTTTAGGGCAATGGAGCCCCGAGAAAAATAAAAAAGAGAAAGAAAGAAAAGGCACCAGCGGTATATTATTCTGCCTTGGAAAATCACCCTCATGTTTTTATTCATGGCTTCACCACAAACAACAACAGAATTTGATTTCCACTGTAAATACTCCAGACCAATGCAGAGCCTGAATGAATTATTTGTGAAAATGTCCTGGTGAGGCTCGAGAGAAAGATAAGCTTGAAAACTAAGCATTTGCTGCAGGAAGATGTGCAATGATGGGTGTGTCCTTATGTAAAAAACCACCATCATGTGGCTCCAAATGAACCTTGCTGATCATTACACAGCATCTTCATAACCCAGCCCCACTCCAATCACTGCCTCTTCCTGCTGGGCCTGTGTCGTATCCTGCAGAGCTTCACAACGGTAACTAGGATGAGGCCCATGTATCTCCCACAGATTACACCGTTGATGTCCCCTCGGTCACAAAGACTCTCACCGTGACAACCACATCTCTGTGTGACTCAGATTCTTAACCTGATGCTCCTAGACTGACAGATGGAGATCAGCAGCGGAGAGCACTGGAAACACTGCAAAGAAAAAAACTAAAACCTTGGCGTATACATTCAGAAAAAAAAGAAACCAAACAGAATGGTACATGGTAGATTATACATATAAATCTGTGCAGTCAACCAGAAGATCTTAATAAATGTATAATAGCTCCAAGATCTCCATATTTGGCTAAAATCCAGGAAGTTGTGATGCTTTTGAGCTGAATTTTTATTTTTAAATCAAACTGTTTTAGCATGAATGTATTGTTTCTCAGCATTTATCATCTTAAAAAGATTACAAATAAAAGTCCATAATGAAAGTGTGAAAATAGAAAAAAGGTTTTCGTTTTCTATATTTCTGTGATCTGGACAACTAATTCAGTGGTATTTTACTCTTGGTAAATTGAAAGCTTAAAAACAGACGGACGCACAAAACTCTACTTTTTTAAAAGCTCCACATTGTTCCTTTTATACCACATATTTATATCCATTTTATCAAATCACAAATACCACAGAAATATATGGAGGCGTTGTAAAGAAGGTGTATTATCAGCCTGTTCTTTGAAATTTTTGTAAGAGGTCCACTCAGAATCTACAAGCTGCACTAAAGCTGGGCAGACACTCCACAAAATGTTTTATACATGCACGTTAACTTACACAACACCTTGAGATGGCGTTTGAATCATCCGTCTTGTAACAAGTAAATCTGCTGCTTCTCTGGTCACCATTTTCAGCTGCGACATAACTGAACACACTTTTTATGCTGATGCAATGCCTGATGTTCTGTTCACTCACAAAGCAAATTAAGTTTATTTCTTTTCTCCTGAACAAGATGGTGTAGGCAAAAACAGAGAGGGGGGTGGGGGCTAAAATGAAACTGTGGATACATAAGACTTTTCTTTCTTTTTATTGTATTCATTTCATAAATGTATTTAAAAACCCGAGTCTCTTGAATTCTACTGAATGTTATTTATTTTAAAAATGAAAAAAAGGTTAAACTCTCCAATAATGTGATAAACTTTATCCTCAAACCTTATGACACCACATACACTTAAAACTAACACTCAGACGTAAAAATTAAAGATACTTGAATCCTTCAGGTAAAAGGCAAGAATCTCTGAATTCTGCTCTTTAACTTTCTCTTTGTCACGCTTTCCTGTTTTTTAACCATCTTCAAGACATCAATTAATACTGCATGGAAGAGGCCGTAGTCCCTTTGTATTGAGGCAGCACTTGAAGGCAGTCAATGGAAAGATTTAGTCAGAATCTGAAAGGTAACCTTGAAATTTGTGCACTGTGGGCTAGATATTGTAAAATATTGCATTTATAACCTTGGAATGACCAGGTAGGTACATACATTCATTAGGGTTCTGATTTCTATCACTTTGGAGAAATATAAAGCACAGGCCAAATACCAGAGTATAGACAGCTTGCAATAAAGCATTTCTCACATACCAGAAAAGGCGATAGCCTTTTTCTACCAGAATAGGATGATTTGTTGCTTTTAGGTCAATTGGATTTGCCTGGACAAAAAAGGATGAAAAGATCTGCACATGTTCCAATAGCATGCAATGATTACATGAAGAGACACAAAACTAAGAATTGGAATGAAATAGGAAATACACCTAAGGACCCCTTGAGGTTTTAACTCATGCCTCACAGCCAATATAACAACCTGTCTGTGACATTTAAATGATAACATTTAAAACCAGTAAACCTAATTTATCCTTTTTTTTATTTGGAAAGTGTTGCAACAATGGGTGAATATCTCACCTCTATCCCAACAGAAGCAAAAAACTACATATATATATATAAATATATATATATACATAACTTCAGCGCTACATCGCTGCCTTATGATACTGTGGAAGAAAATATTGACTTCATAAACACAACACAAGTAAAAATAAACCTGTACCAGCCAGTGTTATGCCTAGCTGCAAGCATCTTCACTTAAAAAAAAAGTAAGGTTGAGCACGCAACAAAAATGTAAAAGTCACTGAGAAAATAGTATTCCCAGCATGTTTCAGAATACCAATATCCTTAAGCAGGCGGGGTTTTTGATGTATAGACTCCTGCCAGTGAATTGTACAGATGAGACACTTAAGGCAAGACAATAGTGTTATAGATTGTGGCAAGAGTTAAATCAATAGACCTTCTGAGGAGTAACAAGACACCCAGTAGCAAGTGCTACTGCTACACATACATAGGAGGGGCTGGGAAACAAATGAGGACTGGCAGACTGGGCTAAGACCTCTGTGTCACTGACTAGCCATTAGATGTGTATGTAGGTGAGTTTGTGTGTGTGTGAGGGAGAAGGTGTGTATCCCTGGTCTTCTCTGAACATGTGTTATGGATATGTGTAAGTGTATGTGTTTGTAAGGCATAAGCAAGAGCAGATACCTGTGTTTTTGGTTGTACTTTTATCTCCACTTCTTGGCCCTGTAATCTCCCACTGGGCATCAAAGCAGAGCCCCATCTCTAGCTCTACCGCACCCTTATATATCCCCCAGATCCCTATATATTAGTGTGTGTGTGAAAGAGAAAAGGGAGAAGAATGAAAAAGTAGTCCACGAGAGAGAAATGAGAACATTACAAACAGGAAGAGTGAAACAGAGTTTAGTGTGTGAACGGTGTGTGTGTATTTGTGAGTCTGTGAATCAGAATGAGGATGGCTTTGCATCATGCTTTGGATAGTGAGACAGCTATGGTTGTCATCCAAGCCCAGCCTGCAAGCACCTCTCCAGGGCAGCTCCCACTAACCCCCCCTAGGTCTTACTCCCTCTTACTCCACCTCCGCTGTCTCTTCCACCTCTGATCCGGGATCAGTGGTTCCAGCGGCCTTGATAGATGTCAAGGTCCATTAACCTGGAGCAGGTCTTATCATATTCATCAGGAAGATCAGAGATCAGATTTATCTCTGTTTTTATCAGATTTGAGGCTATAGAGGTCTGCCAGAGATGTCATGGCTCTATGGTAATGTGAGCCTTGTGACAGACAGCACAGGGTAGCAGGCGGATTGTACCACGTACAGTGAGAGATCCAAACTCAGCATAGCAGTAAAACACATGTTCACACACAAACACACACATATAGTCACATTTTTTAGCTACTCATCAGCTACTCGAATCGTTTTGATTGGGGTTGTATGGTTAGCTTATTAAACAGGAGTATTTCACCCACTGACCTCTTCGGCTTCCCTTCTCAAGCTATATTTACTCTAATCTAAAAACAGTACAGCTTATGAGCTACTATTGTGGGGAACAACAAGCCTTTAGGGAAGAAGTTACATGTAAAAGTTGAGAAAAAGTCAATGTTATTTATTTTCTATGCAGAAATAATGAGACTGGCAAAATGTGCAAGACAATATAGTGAGCTGAGGTGGAAAAACATACCATGATTAGGTGCATTCACTATGAAGCTATAGCCAAATGTGCTAAAAAAAATAAGAAGAATAATTTGAAAACAAGTTTTGTACCTTAAAAGAAACAGAAAAAAGTGATAAATGTGACATTAAAAAAATAGACTGTAGATTTTGTCTGAAAAATCTACATTTCTTTTCAAAGCTTAGAAAAATAAAAACAACTTCCCCCACTAACAGTTCAACCTTTATTCATTTGACATTTGGCGTTTCTTGTCCCCGCTGAATTCCACCAAACGTCAAGTATTTTGATAGCAGACACTCCAAGGCTAACCACTCATTTCAATTCAGTGAGCAGCACCTCCCACATGACCTCCAGCCCTAACCCTGACCCCCCTCCAGCTGCCATCCCAATTGAGCTCTTGGGCCGCTAATGAATTATTGCTGACTCATCATAGTCAGCTGTGAGTAATCAACTTGACACTTTAGGCTCATGACACATGACTGTGGTGCTTAAATAGTCATTTAGGCTCCACACTGTCCCATACAGCTGGGACTTCGTGTGCGCTCAAGTTTGTGAAATAAATAAACCAGTCTGCTAAACCAAAAGCACGGCTTTCAGAACTGAATTCATTCTTTTTAACTAAAATATGAATGTGTGCCTCCAGCTTACACATTCCTTTGCCAGAAGAGATGTATAAAACACAGTATATTATACTAAGGGTCAAATAAATATAGCATATAAGCGAATTCTGTTTTATTATTATTTATTATCCCGATCCTTGAGAATAACAACACACAAAACAATTTGTGTGGATTTTTTTGTTAAAGAAAGAGATGATACATTTAAAAAGATTGTGGATCTATAAATGAAATCTGGAGACCAGAAGACTGAGATGACATTTTTTCTTGTATTTATTGAGACAAAACAGAGTAAAAGCTTACAGATACACACACACACATAAACACACTTACACATCTCTTACAATTCGGTCCTCATCAACATCCTTCTTGGAAAATCACTGCTGCTCTGAAAAGTCATTTCAGCCACAGTAGCAGCAGGCTCTTAAAGATTCATATTCCTATTTACTGTCTGCCTCTCCCTTTGTGCGTGCATACACACACACACACACACCTACACACACACACACACACATTTCACCAAGCCGACCCCAGCAGGGTTAGGTTCATGAATAAAGGAGGGAATTAGAGTGGACCTGGAGAAGTCAGATAGACAGATAGAGAGGTGGAGGAAGAGGAGAGAGCTATTAGATTGTATGAAAAACATCAGAGGGTAGGGCAAATCTACGGTGGGGAGGCATAATCAGTAAACATCAACAGAAGAGGGGAATCTAGAACAAGAGGGGAGCAGAAGATAAGATGCAACTGAGAAAGGATGAAAGTGAGTGGGGAGCAAGATGAGAACATAAAATGAAAGAAAAGATACAGAGAGAGGCGGCTAGCATCTTTGCTCATTTAATCACCATCAGCAACGGGGATGCGTTTACGGTTCGCCATCCCCGGTATGTTCTGTAAAACCTAAACGTAGACCCTGACACTGCACACACATGGCAACAAAAGAGATTTATTCAATCACATAATATCATTACAAAACAAATAATACTTTAAAGCAAGGAGCCAATAAGTGAATAAGGCTGGCAGATAAGAGGTAGGTGGCAACACCATCACAATTGGAAATATTATCATACTATAAGATGACATTATATGCACAGAAAAGAAGGGGACAGAGTGGAGGAGAGCTCTATGTTAATTTTCAAAACAAAAAAATAACGGCAAAACCAGTAATGTGATGAAAACAGAAAAATACGTCAGCAATAAGGAGGGTAAACATCCCTCAATCACCAGAAAGGCAGCAATCACCACAGTGTGCTGCATTGCCAAGATTTTATAATGTGTGTGCAGGCCGTGTGTGTGCAGCCCCTCAGTGTGTATGTGTGAGTTTCATTGGGGAGAGACAGGCGAGAGGCCGTTACCCTGCACCCAGATAATAACCTAGTTTTATAATGTTGCATATCTATATTCAGGCCAATTCCCCCTGGGGGGAGTGGGAATAATAACGTTGGCCATTTTACCCCTCCTAGCAGGCGGCCATTTTCTGCCCTGATTCTCTGCATGGACCTCTCCTCATTCCCAAGGTAGCACGTAATGGATGCCGCAATGAGATGGAGTGACATTGTGGTGTCTGAAATGTGAAAAGCCTATTTGCCAACCTGCCCTCCCTCAACGGGGTGGCTGGTGGAGATATGGGAGATGTTTATGTCTAATCCTCTTTGCGGTTTCATATGTTGTCATTTCTGATGATTGTCTGTATTTATGGTAAATTGGCAAATTTAGAAAATAGAAGCAAAATGTCAGCAAAAATGTCATACCTTTATGTCCAAAGCAAACGTCATCCCATAGATGTTTTTGGCCATAATGTGTGATATGTCTGTATCTAGATTGTGTGAAGTTTGCATGTATCATGAAAATGCAACCAAACAGTGTTTTATTAAAGTAAAAATTGAATAACTTCCCCAGAATGTGGCAATGATAGTTAAAGACACACTTCTTATCAGGGGTGTGACTTTCTATCAGTCATAAAAGCATAAACAAAAAGAGAGAGAGGGGCAGGATAAGAGTGTGATACACAACTGGGGATAAGTCATATATTGCAAGGTGCAATATATGACATTCACATGCAAACAGAGCTGCGAGTTGAGAAACAGAAGAAGTCTTGAACCAGGAGTGACTGGTTTCACTCCATACTATTCTGGTGAAATACTGTCACCCTGACCAGTCAATTTCAATAAAACCACAGACAAAGAAAGGTTAGAGTATATAGATTTCCCATTGTAGTCATGCACAGAACTGCACTGTGAGCTGCCTGTCATTTTCTGCTTCTGAACTGTAAATGCTACTCATATTCTCCATCCTATCCCTTACCTCTTCAATAATTCACAGACTGTAGCTTTGTCTGGCCTTTCAAACCTTTGAAATGTAACCTACATCCCACAAACACACCATTCTTGTTATCCCAATGATGACATGTGTTTATTCCAGCACCCTTGCTTGTTGAGCAGTGGGAGAAAAGGAAAAGGAAAGCCTAGCCTCTTCAAAGACTATTGATTGTTATTGACATGTTGATAGCACATAAAACAAAAAGTGCATTTCAGGCATTTCCAGTCAAATATGTCTTGATATGTCACCCCTATTTGATTTACTTCTGATTTGTCCAGCAGCTGGCATAGCATACAATTCCATCTCAGCCTGGAAAGCACTTGAATACCACGAGGAAACTTCTTACTCCAAGTGACAAGTGGATAATCTATTGGAGGAATGCTATCACAGAAACCGTGAAACATTTGGGCCAATTCTGCTGGCTTCTTGCCATTTATTTATCTTTCATTATCCATTCAACAGGGTTGTGGAGATAAGTGAGGGGAAGAAGCAATATAACAAAGCAATAATAACAAAAGAAAATTTCAATTTCCTCGTGGAAAAAGTTCGAAAACTTACGGGCAGCAAAAGCAAGTCTAGTCAGGCATTTTTGTTGAGTGTAATAAATCAGTCCAACAGGGGCTGTGAAATGGAGGACAGTTGGAGAGTGCAGTAAAAGCAGTCAGAGAGAACAGCTCTGTCCAAGACAATCATATGATGTATCATTCATACTGTCAGTATGGTGTGGGGGGGGGGGGGGGGGGGGGGGGGGGGGGGGGGGGGGGGGGGGGGGGGGGGGGGGGGGGGGGGGGGGG
>JBAMHV010000019.1:14795569-14809319 GCA_037177535.1 Pseudomugil gertrudae
ATCTTATATATATATATATATGCATGTACACACACATTGTATATATGTTTTTAATCCTTAAAAAAATAATAAGAAGCCCGAACAAGCATTAAAAAGATGGGTTCAAGATTTTATGTATTTTATATGGAGCAGTGTGTGCATTGAAACAGAGATATATGATATGCCACATTGATTCAATCTGAAAAATAAATTAATCTGGTTGCTGTAAGAAACAAAATAGTAATCAGACAATGAGCTGGGGTGCCAGACATAGCATTGATTTCAAACCCTTTCTCTAAGCGTCCTCAGAGGCGCAAAGCATATCCACCTTATGATATTGACCCTACTTCTAACAAATATGCTTATATTTATATCGCCTTCCTGACTGAGACAATGTACAGCCTCTCTTTGGATGGATATTGGATCATACACACATGCTTACCTCCAAATTCAATATTCATTCTCTTGCACTTGTGTTTTATCTTTGGAGCAAATATTTATGTCCTGTTTGGCACTAAGCAAAAAAAAATAAAGGAAAAATTCTCAAAACTAAATCGCCTTGTGTCAAAAATCAATGATAAAATGGGGGCATGAGCTCTGTTTTCTAGGTCACATTTGAATATTTCTTTTAGAGGTATTGATTTGTTTTGTGTGACCTACCCAGGCCCATTCTTTGTAATTAAAAGAGAGACAGTGGGACTGTGGAGTGGGGCCATCTGTGTCGTGTGGCAATCCTAGCTGGTGTGTAAGTGTGTTTGTATTAGTGTGTTTCTGTATGGCTAATGAATGAGAGGTAGTTATAATGAAGGGAAGGTGGACCAGAACCCTAAGGAAGATTTATACCATGTATTGATGTGTGTGTGTGTTTAGTTAGTGTGAAAATGTACTTATTTATTGTAGTGAAGTAGATTAATTTTGGTACATTGAATTCACCCCACAGGGCTAACACTTTCTCCCAAACCAGAAGCGTTCAGATCAAAATGTTCTGATCAGTAAGTTAACATGGTGGTTTGGGTGAGTCAGTGTTCGCGAGTCTTCGACTCTGTGTATGCAAAGAGAAGAAAAAGTGAAAAGCATCCTAACTCAAAAAGTCAATTTCTGTGTATAAATGTGCTCATGTAACAAAAGCCAATATGTTTTATTAGATCCTCAAGTTTCATCTCCAAAATTTCATATTTCCCTGAAACCATGTGGTTGTATTGACTTTGTTAATGAATTCTGCCTACAGAAAACAGAACATACCAATACTACTTTCTGCATCTGCTTTGGTGGGAATAACAGCACCTAAATTTAATCAATAAGCACAAACAGAACGCGTGTAGTTAGAAAGCCATTATTTCAGATGATTTTAAAATAACTTTTCAGCAGAGACGCTTCATTTGGAAGATCTATATGTTTATATATCATTATGGGATTTTTGTTTCTGTCCAGTTTAACTCTAGATGTGTGCAAACTGTAAGTGTAACATGGCATCTGTTTGTGAAACTCCCTTTAGTGTAGGTCTCGTGTCCCTCTGTCCTTTAGCCCTGGTGTCATCTTCCTCCCCTGTCTCAGAGCCTTCCCAGCCTGTTTGAAGTGGCTATTAGCCAGAAATCAAAGCCTCCCATCAAGTCCATCTCAGCCCTGTGCCCTTTTAGAATATTCACCAACGGTCTCCTGGCCTTTTGCGAGCCCCCTGGAATAAAAATAATCAAAATCAGAATGGACCTTCATGTGCAATAATACTCTGTCTACTCTTATGGCCTCCACTGTCAATGCTATTTATAATTCATGCACCCATACTGATGGGTCCAGGGCACATTGAAGAGGTCTGCTTCTCACTGTTCCACCACTGTTCATCAATAGCTGCCAACCAGGTAGGGGACTTTATTATTGAACAGTGTCCATGCTAGTATGACAGAGACACTGTTCTATAATTATCAAAACTTCAAAAACTTTACACTCTCTCTCCCTCTCTGCAACTCTGTCCTTCTGTTTGAAATGGCCTCCCTCTTCCTCTCCTCTCTGTTGTTAATTTAAACACCGGTGGTTTCATCCCTCCCTATAGGTGTCTGTTTTACAATAAAAGGTCATCCTCATTTGTCCGCAGCCACAAAAGGGACCACCGTCGGGGCTGGGGTCAGACAATCAGACAGACGAATAGAAAGACAGACGGACAGAGCGATGGCTGGCACTACAGGCAGGGGCTCAGGATACAGTAGAGAGGAGAAGGGAAAGCGAGATAAGAAGCTAAGATAGATGGAGAGATGTGGACAGAGAGATAGGGAAAGGGAGTGAGTGAGAGATAGAAAAGATGGAGGGAGTGGTAGTAGCTGGTGATGGGGTTGGTGGGTGAGAGCGAGGGCTGATAACTAATCATGCCATCACCTTTAGTCTTCTTCCTCCTCTCTACTTCTTCTTCACCTCCTCTCTGCTCCTCTGCAAGGATGATTGACGAGGGCACGGTGGACTGAGGTTGTCCTGGTCCCCAGATTAGAAAGCCCTCAAACAAATGAAGCCTGGAAATGCTGCCCTAGGGAGATGGGAGCCATGGGTAGACAGACAGGACACACAGTCTGGCTTAAAGAGACATGAAGATAAGGGATGCAAGAGCCAGAGAGGAAAAGGGAGAACAGAAGGAAAAATGACATGTTTCTTAGGTTCTATGGTTGTAAAATATAAAGCAAGAATGGGGGTGGTGTAAAATAAAGCAGATAACTTTAAGACAAGTTTAAGATTCTAACAAAGAGTGAGTAAAAAAAACAAAGGCAGAGGAAGTGCGAGACATAGAGACAATTATATGTGTAAGGTGAGTGAAAGGAGAAAGCGTGAAGTCACTTTAATTAGGTTACTCGCAGAGAGGGACAAAAATGAGAACTTGAGCAAGAAAAAGAGTGATGGAGGAGAGGGAAAGAGAGATGATAGCAAAGGAAAAACAGGACTCTCAACCATTACTTTAAGCACCTGTTCCCATCTTTCTAAGATTACAAACTGCAGATTGTTTCCCTTATGCTCCTCTGAAGATCTGATATGGTACATTTATCAAAAACTGAGCATCACCCTGCTCGCTCTGCACACAATGCACACCCTGCAGCCCTCCTCCTGTACCTCTTGAAAAACGATCAAGCACAGACTTATTGTTTAAGATTCAAACATTAGTGAAAAAAGGATTTTTAAAAAAAAGTGATATATGACCAGATATTAAGAAAAAGTTTGATTTTATAGATGTCACGTGACCTTAGAATGAGTGACCTCCATTTTCCCAAATGGCACAGGTCCAGCGTTTTAATGGAGTCTCCGTGAGCCATATATCAGCACAGCTTGTCTCGTAAAGCTCTGCTCAGGCCGACTTCACAAACCACCTCCACCTTTACCGTGACACATAGGGAGGTTTTCACGAGCAGAAAATAGATGTATTAACAGGAAAAGATTTTAATATAGTCAGTGGGAGAAAAAAAAGAATGCAGAAGCCGATAGAGGTTTCTGTTTTTGTGTGTGCTATGTAACCTATTTGTATTTTTTTTTTTTTTATTGTCAACATTTTTCTCAATTCTTTCTCCTGCTTTATCTCAACCTCTGCTTCCTCCCTCTCCTCCACTCTCCTACCTTTTCTTCCTATGCCTGTTGAGCGTCAGGGTGTTACAGCCAGCCAACATGACACTTTTTAAAGTTTTGTGAGGAGGCTGACAGAGCACAGAGGAGATTAACCTAGTCCCCTGCCATGGCACCTGTCCTTTACTCACTCTCTGCTGTGAAAAACAATACTGAAGACAACATATGATGGCTGTACAGGTGTCAACTGCAAAAAACAAAGTAAAGACATTTCAAACATTTCATCAAGCAAATATTATGATGGAGCAAATTCATTAGGATGGGAAAATAGTTCACATAAAACACAGATTACCTAAGATTCTGCATTACTTTTCAGAGTTTGAGTTAAGAAAGTAATAAATGTAGTGTTGATAAGCTTTAAAGAGACCGCAGCCTCTGCTTACTGGTATTTGCTGGAAGCACCAACTGTAGGTGGAGTATTCATCTGCACTGCTCAGTATCAAAGAGGCTGCTCCCTGCAGTTTACATTTGTAGCTCTGAACACCTCTTAAAAAACATGATATGTAATCAAATTTCTCTTTGCATTGCACCGTTACAGACCTGAACGCAGGAAAACATTTGATAACTGAATATAAATCAAGCAAGTTATAAAGGAAGAAAGCTGTGGAGCAGGAGCCGCTGCTGTGGCGCATTCTGTCTGTGGTAAACAGTGAATGACTCGTAAGGCAGTGTTTAAAACATACACTGCCCCCAGTCAGTCTGCTCTTCATCAGTCAGAAAAGCAGAAATGAGAAATGCATCTGAGCGACGCTTTAAAAGGCAAAGTTCAGTAATTGGGAATGACAGACACACACAAAGCATCCATCACTCATGACCTTTCCATTTCTGCTGCTCTCTCTCTCGTTTGCTTCTTCTGTCTCTCCATTCAGGACAAGGACATAAAAAAAAAGCAAAGGAGGAACAGTAAAGCACATCTTTTTGACAACTGGACTTAATTGGTCTTTCAAGCAACATTGTGATACCATTAGCCTGAAATCAACTTGAAACTGAACATTTTGTGTTTGTGATTTGAACAAAAAGATAAATGTGTGTACTTCCATCTAAAATGCTCATTTTTTTCCTGTCGATATTTAGAAAAACCTTGTATTTAGTTCTTTTTAAAAAGCAGATAAAAGAAAAATAAATGGAATTCAAAGACAAAGTAGACGTTTAGTCACTCTATAGCAGGGCTTGAATTTTGAGACAAACAGGTTCATGGAAAGTTAAACTAGTACAGTTTTCATGGTTACATTTTTAACCTTATTTTATTTCCATCATTGCTTCTTTCAACTGTGGCAAAATGACCAGGTCGTGTACAAGGAACATGTCTTACCCCGTGTCTGTCTTGAGCGTGGACACATGTGCGTATTTCACATCTGGACTTGTGTTTAATTTTACGTCAAAGTCCGGACAGGAAGCACCTGTCTAGATGAAATCCTGCGAGCAAAAGAAACAGACAGGGAGAAGAAAAAAAAACTGCAATGAAAAAAAAAGAGGGAAAAACTAAATGGGGAAAAGAAAAACATTAATCCATCTGTTGTGGAAATGAGTGTCACAGTCGTCACATTAAAAGCAACATCAACAAATACAGCAAAACGTAAATTGGTTTGGAAAAGGCAAGTCATGTGAAATTAAGACAAATTTCATCCGTTCTAGATGTGATCGTGTCTGTGGAGGGCTGAATGCGGGGCATTCTCTTTTCTCCAAGGCATGCTCGCTACAGATCTGCAATTACGGAGAGTTAAAACTTCCAGATGTGGGATTATTCTTCCCGTCACATTAACAGATTAAAAGATCACTGTCTGGGTAGAGTCACAAAGGAGACCCTGTGACCCTCCCAATTCAGCTGCTCACAAAACCACAGGATGTTTGTCAGAACAGGTTTTTAATTTGGATATAAATTTATAAATAAATTCAACAAATATATTTTTAAATATATGTTTAAGTATCAACATGTAGGAAGTCTTATCCTCCATGATGGGGATCCTCAGATGTTAACATCTTGCTGAGGATCTGGGGGAAAGGCTGCATTTACAGATGTTTACCTCTGTAATAGAAGAGATGCAACTCTGTATTTGTAGAAGACTTTGATGATGTTGGTCTTCAAAAGGTAAAACTACATGAAGGGAGGCAAAGAAAAAGCAGAAGAACTGACATTTTCTCAAGGAACCAAAGTGAAACCACCCAAAAGGTCATATTTTGAAAGTGAAGACGAGTAACTCAAGCTTTCCTCCTTTCTGTGGGTCAGTGGAAAATTTGAAACTTTGTTTATATGAGGTATAAAAAGTAGGCCTCACTAACATTTATCATTTTTGAACTGGGAAAACAACATCCTCGGTCTAATTATGGTTTTATAATTATAGTTTTTATTTTCTATAGTCTGTAGAAATATGCACTTTCTGAACCTTAAATTTATAAATCATTCATAGCTTTTCAATTTCCAAAGACATTTAATACTTTATCAATAATTCCAGCAGTCTTCAAATCAATAAGGTGACTTCTTTACAGTGTCTGACTGAGTTCCATGACAGATGACTCAACAAAGTTCACACACTCCTGCAGTGGATTTGTTTTTACTTCATTCATGTGGCACAACCTGATGCTTTTGCAGCAATGTCACAACACATCTATTAATTGACATTATCAGAACTATGTTTGTGCTGCAGGTAATTTCCTATCGCAGGTGAAGATGGCAGCTGTAGGCCACGTACAACCCCATTCCACTTCAATGTCCAGTCCTCCGCTATGAGGTTTAGGTGTGCCAGAGTGTGTTAAGCTCAACACATGTACTCTATGTGACATCAGGCAGCTGCTACCTTAGGTTAGAAGTTTTTAAAGGTTGTAAAGGTTGATGTTGCATCCATTCATCTGTCCAGAATCATCTTTATTGTGCTGTTTTTTTAAACTAAGCATTCATAATAAAGTTTCTTTTTCTTTTCTCCTAATGAGAATATTGGCTGACTAATAAAACGTAAGTATTAAAATGATCTTTTTTTTTTTTTACTGTGACCTGTATGTAGAAAGCTTCATGTTTGGCTGTAAGACACAGAAACCAATGGACTTACTATACTGCCTGCTGATACTTTTACTTTAACTATTATAGATGGGAAAGGAAATAAATGTAATTTAACACGCAACATTAGATTTAATCAGCAGCATGAAGACTTGTTTACATTAGATTCCCAAATTTATATAACAGATTAATCTATATTTTGTCAAATAGATCTAATACTTAGCTAAAGTAGTTAAATTCAAGCTATAGTTTACAAAGAGAAGTTAAATCTGGAAGAATCAATAAAAAGAACATAAACCCCTGAAATTATAAATTTTTTAACCTGAATCTAGTCTGTTTTCTCTACGAACATGTGATCCAACCCACCTGCCTCAACATACAATACGATCATCTGTTTTTGATTAAAACTTTAAATCAAAATGGCGTGAGCTAAATGGAAAATAACGAGCACTTTTAAAAGCGAGCCTGTGCCCTAAACTCATAATACAGAGCCTATAGTGTGTCTGTTGCATTCTGTGACATAAAGTATGCTTATTCATGTATCCAGGACTGACTTAAACTGTGACCTCATGGGCCATGTAAGCTCTTTGTTCAACTAAAACTCTGCTTACAATGACGTGAATGTGCAAATGCAGTCTTTTGTGAAGATAAGAAAGCTGTGTACTGTGAAGTTGTTACTAGAAATGAAAATATTTCCAACTTTTTTTATTTTATTTGTGGGGTTATTGTGGGAATGTCTGAAATCAGTTTGGTTTCCTTAAACCAAGCAGTATTTAAACCTCTAGCTATTATCAGAACAGTTAATGTAAAAAAAAGAAAGAAGTGTAGATGTTGAAACATACTTAGAAGGTTTGTGTAGAACGTGTGAATTTCACACAAATAGCTCCGTATGTAGCAATAAAAACATGGTGTTACACCAGTAATGATAATATAGCTGACAGAGTTGTAACACGAGAGACAGTGGCGGTAACAACCATGGTCAGTTTCCTCTTTCTTCCTGGTCTCCTCCCTTTTTCCTTCCTTCCTCTCGTCTCCTTCAAGGTCAATCGTCAGAGTGAGCCCGCATGTCACTGCTGCTTTGTCTATTCAGATAAAATTGCTGCATTCATCGTATGTCAGATAAACCTCAAAAAAGGGAAGAAAGGAGGGTAGAGCCACTGAGGGAGGGGAAGGATGGAAGAAAGGTAGTGAAAAAAGAAAGAAAGAAAAAAAAACAACACCCCTATCGTGGCATCCTCCTGCCTGGTCTGTTTTTATCTATCCATGACAAATTCAAGCATTCAGTCTCTCCTCTCCTCTCTCCTCCACATTTTCTCTTCACCTTATCTACTGTCTCAGCACTGCATCACTTGCCATTTTAGAATAATGTCCTCCCATGTCTATAATGACATTGCCTTTGTGCCTCAGATTACCTTGGGGTTTTCAGTTCCCTCCACACCCCCACCCACACTTGCACCCCAACACACATGGATGCAAGAATAAAGACGCAATTGCACGCACGTAGACACACAAACATGCAAGTGTCAAAAGAAAATTTGTCCATAAACCTTGAAACACAGTAGCTGAATCAAAGTGCATTATTAGGCAGTCCCTCCCTTTTAGACTAATGGACATATCTGTTTTACCTATTTATGTGTGTATTTTTTTAAACAAAACCACTACTGTTGTGAGTGGTAATGTTTATTTTCATTGCTCACTCAGGATGTCAGGGTTGCACTGTGGTTTTATGATAAAAGCATTAGGTATTTTGGAAAATAACCTTAAATTGTGAATGTTTTGGGCTGACAAGCTAGTATACTGGTTATTTTTGCCTACTGAATTCAATTACTAAATAAGAGACATGCACGTGCATCACTTCGTGTGTACCACAATGCAATCAGATAGCTTTGAGTCAATATAGCATTATGTGAGTGTGAGGGAATATTTGTCATCTCTCTGTTCCTCGTGTAGTGATATTTTATAAAGCTACTAAAGAATTCACGTTATCAATTAATCCAAGATTTTTTGTCAGCTATAAAAATCAACAATCTAACATTTCAAGTATAACAAAGTTGAGTCTCTGATATCTGCTGCTCATATTTTACAGATGCTCTTCCTACCCATTTTCTCCAATGAAGAAATCATTTCCCTTCAGGTGTCATTAGACATGAAGCAAGTCTCCAGCTTGTATTATTTCTGTGCTCTGATGAGCTCCTTAAACTGTGGCAGGCCCTTCACTCCCCTGCCTGGCCATGCCTCTTAATGAGATGGTAATCAGCCAGTCATCAGCAAAGGGACCTAGCTGGAAACATAATGAGAACATTAGGCTGCATAGTGAAAGGACCCCCTGCCAGGTGGAGGATCAATGGTTTGGCTTGATGAAAGGTGGATGATGCAGCTGATGGTAGAAAAAAAGGGAGGACAGAGAGGCAGAGTGTTGTGGTGCTGATTGAACAACACGTTATCTACTGTACCCTGTCCTTTGACTGGCAGAAGTCACACAGATCAAACAGAAAAATGATTTTTTATGCTTGTAGTTATCATGTCATTTAATAATCTCTTGACAAACCTTTTCATATAGTTTGTCTGCTGAACTAATACATGAAACCCAAAAAAATATATAATATATGACTTGGTATTTGGATTCAGTTTTCAAAAAGCACAAACAACCAATCAGTTTACGTTTATAAAATAACCTGTTGTTCATTCTTTTAAAGGAAAGTGGACACCGGTAATGTCAGTATGTCTTGTTAATAAAAGTGTTATCTATAATAATCCAATGACTGAAAGTAGAGTGACACAACTTTATGGGATATAGAATATGTCTGCTATTTCACTGTGGTTTCTATGGTCCATATTTAAAGACAGGAGAATAAAAAAAAGTTATCTTACACGTTAAATCAGTTATTGCTAACATATTCTACTAAACTTGTGGCTTGGTTAAGTTTCTTTTTCAATGGATTATGACAAGACAACATCTGAAACACTTGCTCTGAATGTTGCCTTAAACCTAATATGTGAAAAGCAAAAATGATCTTCCTTCCTAACTCGGATTGTTTAAAGGGCAGCACTATGGTGAACACCATTGCTTCACAGAAAATGATAAATAAACGTCAAGTTAAAACCATAACCCAACTTTCTTAAAGGGATTCCTTTTTGATACTTTATTATAAAAAAAACTGTTTTATAAGCTTCTGTTAAAGGCATTACAGAAAATGAGACAACACAAAAATAATTGGGCAAGTTGAGGAGTAGTTTAATTAAAAAAATAAGTTTTAGAATAGTTTGTACAACAACATGGGCATAAATTCAACATATCCATTACACTCATTAATGTAATGATATCTTCTAAGTAATTACACTTATTACTTACACAAAGTCACATAGTAAAAAAGCTGGTTTTACTTAACAAAAAACATCCAAATTTATGATGTTTGAAAACATAAATAGTATTATCAGAAAAAAATCTATCTAAAAAGAGTTCCACATCAACAACCAGCAATGTGGAGTGATGGTTTGACACCTTCATCAACAAACTAAACAACAAACCAAAGTAAGTAAAGTAATTAAGGCTTTTTCACTTTTGATGCAACAAGTAAGAACAAAGGTTTTTTTTAATACAGCAGCCCTATAAAAAAGTTTAAAATAATTAATGCTTTTATTTGACCTTTATTAATACATTAATATAATATTCTATGTCTTGTAAAGATCATTACAGCATTTAATCAAATCAATTCAATACTAAAAGACAAAATGTTTTTTTAGTGAATGACAGCTTGTCAGGAAATACTGTTTTACTGTTAGAGGAGACAAACCACAAGAGTCAAATGAAACGCATTCAGTTAACATTTGCTTTTGAAACTGGAAAAACTAAACACAAAAGTAAAATGGATTTCATACTTTACTCATATTTGCTCTGCTCATTAAAATGCAAAAAAAAAACATTAAATTTAAAATAAATGTAAAAAAAGTCACTGCTATAATTACAAAAAAAAACCAGCCTTAAAATACATAGATCCAACAGATATATTGTCTTTATATTTGTACAACAGTAATGGCCACATTTTTTATTATAAAAGAAATAAACATTTTGGAAACATTTCTACTATGAAAATTTTTTATGCAAAAATGAGAAACAGAGAATTAAACAATCGAACGATTTATGTTGTAATGTAACATCAACATATTTCCATTGACATATTTGGATATCAAACTTGATGACAAACTAATACAGTAGAAGCATTTAAAAAATGTTTAATACATGTGAGGATTACTAGTAATTTTCCAATATTAGAGCAACAAACTGACATGTGGAGCATAAGAACATACACCCACCATCCTTTGCTTAATAAAAGCTGCTATGGTCATTCAAATGTGGCGGATGAACTCTTCCACCCAAACTTCCCTTTCTCGTATAAACCATTTGGTAATCCTTTATGGATTTCACATATGTATATTCTTATTTATGTTCACTCTGTCTTCTATCATCAGTATGAAACAGTCCCTGCTGAATCCGGCCATAAAACTGACTGGAGTCACGTTAATTGTCAGAGACAGACACGGTTCTGATCATAAATGCTATGCTATGTACTGCTGCTTTAAATCACAGACAAATCTAGCCCCTGCCCCCCTGTTCTTCCACAGTGATTTGGTCTCAATTTGTAATAAAAAGCCTGAAAGGAAAGCACTGGCAGTGCTTGTCATAGACTTCTCTTTTGCTTTTTTTGCATTTTTTTCACCTTTTCTGTCGTTGCAGTGACTGATTTTTAATCTTATAAACATTGCATGAGCCCACTGGCCAGAACAAAGGGGGAAGAAAAGAAACTTCTCTCTGAACATCTATCAGATCACTCTTGTTAAAAAGAAGGGGGGTGTTGGAGGGTGTTCCTTAATAGGAATGGGGCAAGATATAAGGTTTCCTGCCAAGATCATAAAATTACTGAGGAATAAAAGCCATTCATTTCACATGACATCACCATTTTCTGAGGATGTGAGCTTCAGCAGCTTGAAAAAAAGGACAAAATGTTTTCCTCATTGACTTCAGTGCTGCCGTTGTCTGACAAGACATACAACACAGCAGAACAAAGGAGTGGGATTTGCGTCTTTGATATTGGACTTTGCTTTTTCAACATGCAATAAAAATGTAATATACTTAACAACCCAACTGTCCAGCTATATAGTTTATATATATGATCCAACAGTGAAGGACTCTGCTTGGGGCGGATTCAAATGGATTTCTTTCTTGTAAGACGTGGGCACAGTAAAAGTTAACACAAGCCTCACAGTGACCCTAGTGGTGAAATCACAAAGCAAAAGCTTACACAACAGGGATGATAAATAGGTGTTCATCACCTTATGAACAGTCTCAGTAAACTGCAGTACATCTCCAGTTAAATACTTGCACTTAAAACATTTCATTCTTATGCATGCCATTAGTGCTGCCCACTAATTTACACTTGGGCGCTCCAGAATCACAACCATTATGTTTGCATGGCTGTCAATCACTCACTACGGGACTGATTCAAATCAGTACTGTATGCTTGACACAAATGATACAGCGTTGGAGCATGCTCCAGGGGGTACTAATGATTGGTCTGAGTAGTTCTCAGCCACAATGTCACAGAAAACACATTATTTCCAGCCTGCTCCACTGCAAAGCCATACTACACTCTAAGATATATACGTTTGCTGATGGGAGATGCATCAGCTTACAGAGGTGGACGAGGTACCTATGATGTATATCTCCTATCAACAATGATTCTCCACATGTGGGAGAGAAGGTGAGAGGGGGAGGTATGTGTTTCGTGTCTGTTAAGTATAAATCACTTGTGTACTCACCAATAAGTGTGCTACATAAAGTGAAAGGAATTATTCCTCCAGCATATGCCTTTCTGCAGTGCAAGGCGTCTTAAAGGACAGCCATTAAACAGCAGTAGAGCTAATTAGAGACTCACAATCCATTCTGTATTACAATATCTACTCAAAACAAACACGGATGTTGCATTCAAAACACAGCCAGACATCATTAGCAAAGTATAAAAAAAGAATAATTTCATTTTTCTCCCTTTCTCAGAGAAATGTGACACATCATCTGAAGTTGTATTGCGTTGCCTGGGGTGAAGGCCCTGCACAGTAGATGGACCACTGTAATTTCTCATCTATCAAATTATGGTTTATTGTTCAGCACAGTGACCTCAGGCTACGCACAACTCGGTGCACTGACAGTTATGAAACATTATATTTCCACTGTCATTGTCCAGGCCCGATATTAAGCTTAAGAAACACACAAAAAAGCAAAGAAAACAGAAAGAAATAAAAATTCCAAAGTTATATTAACATACATCATGTCAGCATCCTTCCTAAGCAGAAGTTTGATCATAGCTGTTCAAGCCACTGTTGCTATTTGTGGGGTGTGTAACCACATTATGTTACTCAAATTGCCATTAGCCACTACTATCTAAGCTTGTTTATTATTGCCATGGTAATGATTTTTCTGCCAAATGAAATTTGTTGGCAGGAAATTGTGTTTAATGCTGGTCTAATGAGTCTGCTGTAAATTAGCTGGCATTCTGGCGTGGATGACTAAAAGGCCTTTAAGTAACCTTTGGTCTGTTGAAGGTAATTCGATAGTGCCACTGATGATTCACTTAGCTAGGCTAAAAGCTATAGGCTTGCATCTGAAGGAGGACATGTGAAACTACTATCGCTCTTAAACTAGAAGAGAATGTGAATTTAATCAAATTGACTTGCCGCTGGATGAGTTAAAGACAATGAATGCAAACTTCTCGCTGGAGTCAACCCAGTTTGCCGTTTTTGTCACCAAGGTCAAGATTCTGCCTTATGTGCAACTCACAGCTGAGCTAGTTGTCAGTTTTATCAGCTACTGTAGATTATGACCACATAATTCATTCACAAACAGCAAAAAATACAAAAAAACAATTCATGTAGCCACTTCATTGAACCCTGATTCTTATTATACATCTGTCAATGTAAGAGCTGTGGCAGACTTATGATCATCAACATGCTTTAAGTATCATGCCAATTACGATGAGCCTTTAGTGAGGAGACCGTGCAACAGGCACACACACACACATACATATACATATATATATATATATATATATATATATATATATATATATATACATATATACACACACATACACAGAGCGACTCGTTTTTGTGCGGTCTCTTTAAATATAAACAAGG
>JBAMHV010000019.1:14809419-14820837 GCA_037177535.1 Pseudomugil gertrudae
TATACACACACATACACAGAGCGACTCGTTTTTGTGCGGTCTCTTTAAATATAAACAAGGCCTGTCATGCCCCACCCCCCCTTTGACCCCCTCCAGGTCAAAGGAAGTTCAACTCTACTCTGTTCCGCCATGTTTTTAGCTTGATAGCAGCGATATGCTAATCTCCTGGCAGAGAAACATTTTATTGGTAAGTTTACTGTAAATGTCAATGTATCCAATTCACAAATTTAATTACCTGAAAGTTCACGACCTTATTTGGCAGACCCACTGCAGTAATAGAGAATAGAGAAAATTAAACAGAGTTGCTATGTGTTGGCATCTTTTGTAAAACAGTTCCTGTAATGCTTTTTATATTTTTATATAAAGTACTTGTGAAAGTAAAAACAGATTTTCCTGATACATTTATGTATGCACAATCATGTGCTTTTGTATGGCTTCACACACATCATTGGCACCCCTGCAGGTCTGTGGAAGCTCATATGAGTATTTCATGTGAAAGTTGCCATGCTTTGTCACAGACTCAGCAGCCACACCCCCTGGCATATTCCCCTGAGACTGAAACAATCTGCGTGCATGTGTGTGGAGGATTGCTGTGTGTCTTGAGTTTTAATGGCATGACATTCCCTCTTTACGCAGGTGGCCCCTCAATCTGTAAACCCTTTCTGCTTAGAATGTGTTTAGTACCACCCCTGCCGTGTTCCATCTAACCTCTCATTTCCCTGCACCTCCCATTGTACCTCGCCCACCCATGTTGCCCCTCCTCCTCCAGCAACACATGCCCCCTTTTAGTGCCAACATGCCCTTGTCCTTCATCTTTCTCCTCTCCCCTCCTTTTTGCCATTTTTCCCACGCCTGCCTCTTCAGTTATCACACAGTAGAAGTGGTATCATTGCACGTGCCCCTTTTTAGTGCCAACAAGCTCCCCTGTGGCCCAATCCCCCTCCATCACAGCATCTTCCTGTCCTCTACCCCCCCCACCCATCATGTTTTACCTCCCTCACAGCTTTTGCCCCCCTTCCCCACTTTCTCACATTGTGCATCTCATTGCTATGTAAGTGGGGATGCCAGACTGCTTTGCATAACGCTGTTTAGTCCTTTGTGGCAGGCGGGGCGGCATGCAAATATGCAAAACGGTGATAGGGAGGCATTTTGTAGTGTGATGAGGAAAGGGAGAGGGCGGTATTGCGAATCATGCCGCCATATGTGCATATGCTTGTGTGTTTGTACGCATTTTTCGGGCAGATTCTTTGGCTCATCATAACGTTGGTTGGTACAGGAGCAGGTGGCATCAGAACAAAGGCAAGTTGAGCAACGTGGCGAAGGAATACCACCCAAAAACCATAAAATCCTACATGGAGGGATACTCTTGTCTTTTGTGGCCTTTATTCCACTTGAGGGACAATGCCAGGAAAGGTTGTCTTTTTTTTTCTTCTTGCATCATTACCACAATTCCGTGCATCGTTACTGTAAATCCACATGACGCAGAATCTGCAAATATCAGCGGCAAATTAAGAAGAAACGCATGGGGAAGTTCTTTTTCGCTTACCCCTCCTCTTCAACCATAGTCTTCTCTCTTCTACTTATCTGTGGCAGAGAGCCAATGGTTCATTATAATTGGCCGTTGTCATCATGTAGATGACACACAGTCAGCGCTCTGAATATCATTAGCGCCTTTGCATACCTCCGCTTTTTCTTTTTTGTCCTTTCTTCATGTTCTTTCATTCCGAGGCTTGTTTCGCGATCCGATATTCCAAAAGGTAATTATCATCCACAGAGTAGTCTATCAATATGCGCAGAGAGGCATATTAAGGAATAAAGGTGCATGTCTGATTGTCGTTTTCTCCACCGCAAATGTAGAAGCATCTCCCAGGGTGAGGGAGAGTAAGAGTGCATTGGTGTGATTGTACTTGAATCGCCTTCGCTGTGGACTCCAATGCATATCTCTGTGGTTACAGAGTGTTCTTAACTCTCCTCTTTCCTGTCTCGCTCTCGTTTGCATGTGCCAGCAGCTCCTTGGGTAGAATAATATTTCTTAATTCTTCACTGCAGCTCTTCCCTTCTGATCCATGAAAAAGAGAAAAGAGCCAGCCGGTTCATTTACATACTCCCCATAATGATGAGGTGTGTGTTGCAGACTCTCTAATTACCATGTCCTCCAGTCACTATATCTCCTCCTGCAGCTTTCGCTTTTAACCCTTATTCGCCCATTTGCCATCTCTTCGTTTCCATAGAAAATAGCAGCGCCAAGCGTTAATTCATCTGGAGGAACAATAAAAGAAAAAAAGTTGCATATTTTAGTGATGAGCGGTTCGTTCATTCGCCTTCGTTTATTCCGCTGTCTGTGTTTATTGGCTAATTTGCGGCTCCCCTCGCTCGCGGCGAATCTTCTTAAGCTACCCTCTTTGTCTTTGCCTTTGAAATTTACAAAATCTTACATGAAATCAATACTCAATTGATTATTCACTTTCCTGCAGACTCAAAAGACTGGTGAGTGCACGTGCGAATTAAATCCAGCGTGTGTCTGTGTGAATGTATGAGTGAGTCCCTGGTAGATCCTATTGTATTCCCAATTCTTTCGAGGCAGCAGGCAGACGAGGTGGCAGGGAGCTCTGAGAGAAACACTCTGCAGCATCTGTGTGCATGTCTGTGTGTGTTGAAGGTGTGTGTGTGTGTGTGGGCATGTGAGACGTACCAAGGTCCCGTCAATAGCATACAAGCCAGGGAAGTCCCATGGTTTGAAGGTGGTTAACTTCCTATTCTTTTTCCCCCCCATCAAACAGCACCAGCCATCAAGAGGAAGGAGATAGATGCAACTCAACAACTCAGCAGCAAGGGCATCAGCAGCAACAACAACACCTAGCCTTTGGCCACAGGAAGCAGAGCAGGCGCCAAGTAGGATGTGGAAGGGAGTTTATCTTCATTTTCATGGCTTTTTGGCTCTGTTTGCAGTGTCTTCTGTTCTGACTCCAAGAGGAAAACGGGACAAGATGCCACCTGGACCCTTTGGAGAACTCAATGGCAAAGTGGGCGCGGAAATAGGGGCGTGAAAAGAGGGGTGTGAGAAGGAGGAGAGAGAGGGGTTAAGGGCGCCTGCCTCTGATATGCCATGTGAATGGCAGGCACGTAATGATGGCAAATGTAGAGCAGATTGGCTTGGAGGAGGAGGGAAAGGAAGAGGGAGGCAGACAGTAAAGCTGGCCTAGTGCCAGCAATACCCAGACATGACTAAGCAGAGACTTTCCCCCACACTGTGTCCTGACACTTGTTGCTTTCTGTGTGTTCCTGCATCAAGATCACATCTAAAGACCCACCAATCTAACTGGATCACCAGCATTTCATTTTTTGCCATATTTGGTATTTTTTATCTCAATGGAACCAGTAAAGAGTCATTTAGACTCTTATCAAAGAGGGAATGATAATGAATTCACATTCCAACATCACTATGCATCGGGTGAAATATTTAAGTGTATGAGAGCATCAAGTAAACTGAATGGAAAGATAAAAGTCTGGCCACAGTTCAACCTCTTTTTATGGTAAAGGTAAAATATTAACACCCCTCACTTTTTTCATGGCTATCAGAAATAAATGTTGCAACCAATCTCAATTTCTTTTTCTGATAATCGCACACACACACACACACCCACACACACACACACACACAGTCCCTGAAACAAACTGCTGGCTGTTGTTAGTTTATGACAGGGAAACGAATGGCAGTTAGATAGAGTATTATGATGTTCATATTGCAATGTGCTGAGCAAACATTCCTTCCTGCATCAGCAGACGTGCATGGTGTATGTGAGAGAGGAGGAGGGAGGAAGACAATGTACTTGTGTAGTACAAAATGCCCACTTTACTGTATCCTTGCCTCTGTGGATGAAAGCTAACAAAGCAAGAGCTTTCCATAATGAATGGGAAAGCATGGCTCATATAAAATCTGATATGGAGCTATGCAATAGCTGTACATGGAACATACACAACAATAAACAAGAGGCTCAGACATGCTCTGGAAGATCCCATATGTTTTAAAATGGCCACAAACTGCATTTTCACGTTTAACATACTTTGCATGAAAAGGAGCAGATTAGAGTGTAAAATAAGCTCTCCTGGCTGCAGGCAAAATTAAATGCCATACATGGTCTACGTTATTACATCAGTCTGTATTTGGGCTTTACAGGGTAAAGTGTGTGTATGAATGTGTGTGTGTGCACAGGGGGTCGTTGTCATCCAAATCAAACACCCTTATTTGAATAAGAACAATCACAGTCACCAAATGGAGCAGAGATGTAGGGAGGGAAAATGGCAAGGGGATTTGACTTGCGAATCAGGCGATGCATATCTGCATGCTAATTACATTGCAAGAAGGGGGAAACGAGTGGAAAGCGCCCCCCAAGCGCCAGACTGAGAGAGGGCGAGGGAGGAAAGACACAGCAGACACGAGAGAAACAAGGGGACAAGAAACCCAACAAACGGACAAACAAACGAAGGAATCAAAGGGAGCTATAGATGAGACGGGTAATTAATTCCCTATCAGGCTTTATTCTCAAGCATTTGATTTTCTTTGGAAACAAATCGACATGCGGAGAAAGCGGAAAGGAGCAAAAGAACGGGACGAATGTAGGGACTGCAGCGGCGTTGGGGGGGGGGCATCCGAAAATTAAAATTATTGATTGATCTTAGGATGCTGGGGGTTGTGAAGCAGAGGGCATTCTGAGGATGTAATTAGAGAGGACTGAGACCAAGGCTGGAATGATAATAGATGACACTGGAATTCACTACGGCGATCGGCCATTAATCTTCATTAACGGTGACCAGGATATTAAAATTTCTAATTGGAGGGACAAAAATTATATGGATGGTGTGCAAATGTGTAGTGGGATGTTGGTCTGGGGTATTTTGCTGTAATTGCCAACATGTGGGAATTGCTTCTCCAGGTATAGTATCTCCATTGTATTAGCTGATTAAGATTATAAACTGTTGACCATGTGATGCTAAGTTCAATGTTCCTGTTTTTACACAGTTTCTTTAATGAAATCAAATAGATTCAGTCAAACTGCAGCAGTGAAATTTTAAAAAGGACTTGTGTTGATGGAAATGCATATGGTTGTAAATGCTTCAGGTTTTTATGCACTTTAAAATAGCTTTTTAAAATAATCTAATTAAATAAAATGTGTTATTTCTGTGTTGAAGAAAATAAAAAAAATGTTCTATATGGTATTATTTTACAAGTTTGTCATATGTTACAGAAAAAAATGTTTTCATATAGTTTTATTTTACAAGTTTGTCATACGTTACAGACAAAAAAAATAAAAAACACGGAAAAAAATCATCCAGTGAAGTCATCAAACACAGCTCAAGGAAGAGTCCATATTTAAAGAAACTCCCCATCCCATCCACAAATCACCACTTCCCACGGTTTCTGTGATAACATCAGAGGTGGCCTTGTGTCTGTTCTTTGCTCTCAATTCTGTGGGCCCAAATTAAGGGGAATGAATAGTAGGTCAATATCATGTTTATCAATAGCTCCACCGTCTTGCATGACTGTGCTGTGACACTGTCAATAGATTATGAAATCTTACAGTGTCAGCTATTCAATATTACAAATTGCCTGTGTGTAGTAGGAGAGCGTGCATAAGTCCCTGCTGGTGTGTGTGTGCTGTCATGACGTAAATATTCAGGAGGTTAATGCATAAGTTCCTGTAATGTCTCCATGTATTCACTCTGCATGATTAGCAACTGTCCTTGAATTAATAAGATGAAAACTGTAACTGTCCGTTGCAGGTATGCAACCTTTCACATTAAAACACACAAGACATTCCAGCTGATGGTTATAAAATCTTTTAAGGATTTTAAGGATTAAGCTAAAGATGAAGCAGCTCTGACATAAACATGATGTAGAAAAACATCATCTGTAAAGTTAATTAATTACTCATTAGTGCCTAAAGAGAATGTCAAGAGTCAGAGTTAGTACTCACAGTACTGGGTGAGTGTGTGTCAGAATGAGGTGACTGGTGTGATATCATTAAGTTAATGGTCTTTCACTGGGACTTGTCATTAAAAAAGGATATTAAAGCAGCAGGCTGTTTTTATATGCATGAGAAGGTGATGCTAGGGGTCAGAATTACATGAAGTCACCACTAATGCACAATGGGTAGATGTACAAATACATAGTGGGATGCAATCATAAATACAAATGAGGAAAAGCAGGCATGAAAATGTTCTTTATGCTCATTTCAGGAGAAATAGCAATTCATTTCTCTTTTTTCTATATAATGCAAACATTGCAATGGGGTTCCCTAGGCCTTAACACAAGTCTTTGTTTTTATGTGTACATGTCTTCTGTAAGACTTATGAGCTGGGATTAACATTAGTATCATCATTATTGTTATGTATTCCAGGTGAGGGAAGCAACATGAGACCTGACACAGTCAGGGAGTGTCACCACTGCAATCATCCGATTGCTCTGATTTATGATTTATGCAGAGAACACCCTGCCTGCGGTTACACCCCTGGACAAGCTGGAATGTGAAAATTTGTTTTAGCCTATTGATTAATCAAGACTAGTCATATGTGTGAGTACTTTATATGTATTGATGCTTGAAAGGCAAAAGACAAATGTGTGTTTACTGTGTGGCTGGATCAGTGTTAGCATGCTCAGGGCTGCCTGTTTGGGTTAAAAAATAATAATTTGGTGATGCAACCTTGCAGCAAGGAGGGAATGGTAATTTTATTTAAAAAAAACCTATCGATAGTCAGGTCTATCCGACTAGGAAAAGAGACTAGGAGATGTAGTTAGAGAAAAAGTTATTTTCTTTTTTTATGTTTGTTTTAATGCCTTAGTTATGTAATACAATAAAACAGTTTGGCTTTGGATATTAACAATAAACTAGAAGTCCTTGGAAACAACAATACTGATTAGATCCATAAGGAAACCTCAGGCTGAATTACTTAACTGAAGTATGAACTTGTGCAACAATGCTTGAGAGAAAGTTGCATTTAACTCTGGAAAAATATACAACATCTGGAATGCTAATGACCATTCCTGTAGTAAAATGAAGGTAGTAGTAGTCAAGTAGTAATTGAATTACTATATATGAATTACTATCCATGTTCAGAACCATCTATTCACTACCTATACTGGCTTTGAATGCTGACATCTATTCAAGCTGCTTTGAGTTGAGAGGAAGGTATAGTTGGACATGTTGCGAGTTCATCATATGACAACAGAGAGAGACAACCAGCCACACTAACAGTCAATTTTAAGGAAGATTGAAGGACACAAATGACCCAACATGCATGTTTTTGGACTTTTGGAGACCACCAGATTACCTGGAGAGGATCTACACATGAACACCAAAAACATTCAAAAACCACACAGAAAAGGCTCCTTGTAGAAAGACTCCAACCGAGGGTCAAACTAAAAAACTTTTACTTGTAAAACTAACCACCACACAACTTTATAGTCCTTTTTTCAGGACATTCAACCTGATTTTCAAATATACAAAACTTTAATGGTTAATAGTAGTTAGCACTGGTTTGAACCCAACTTAGAACCTTTATTTGCATGTTGTCCTTGTTAAAGTGTGGGCTCTCTCTCAGCACTCAGACTTTCTCCCACAGTAAAAAAAAACACATGACATGATAATTGTCGATTTCAAAGTTCCCCCTAAGAGTGAGTGTGTGTGTGTGTGTGTGTGCGTGTGTGTGTGTGTGGTTAACCTGTTGAAGGTGTACCCTGCCCTTCCTTTCATCTAGTAGCTGCTGGGATAAGTTCCTGCCCACTGTGACCCAACATCTTAATAAATGGATATGGAAAATGGATTTGAAAGGATTAAACTTAAGAAAAATCTGCTCTTTCAGATGGCAGAGCATTTTAAGTGTTCAGAGTTAAGATGCCTAAAAAAGAACACAATCATTTTACTAACATGTACATGCAAGCAGTCCAAAAACACACACACACATTTTTTTTCCTCACAAAGACAAAAAAAAGTTCATATAGAAATAAACACTCATGGAAGTATTTTAGGATTTATACTAAATGTAAAGTTTTAGATATAACTCAGCTGTCCTGTTATTTCCTGTTCACCTGGTAACAAACACTCCTTTGAAAACTTCAAAATGGACCGATTTGGAAATGAAATTATCTGGTTTGGAAAATTCAATTTTCAAGTACAATTGTGCCTCAGAAATTTTAACTAATACCTTTAAGAGGATTTAAGTATTAAAGTGTTTCTCCAGCACAAATGTGGAGGCAATTTGTTTCTATACAAAATGATGTTTTACAGGAATGGGAATTTTGTAGCCTCTTGCCACATTGATACAATGAATTTAAAAATATCTAAAGGTAAAAACAAACTTTTTTTTCACAAAACATTTGAAAAGTTCATATTTAAACAATCTAAAAACACTGGAATAAAGGCAAGAGGAAGAATACAGTGCAGTAAAACGTATTTACTTGGCAAAAAAAAAGAAGATTTAATTTAATTTTCTTCTAAAGTAATAAATGCTGACCTTTGATGTTAGCAGGCAGGCAGCGTCTTTGTGAAAGTTGTTTTTTACACCAGTGATGTGTCTGAATTACCAAAAAATAGTGCAGCACTGCCTCCTCAAAGAAAATCCCTGAAATAATACAGCATGAAAACATATCTTAATAAACAGTCATGTGTCTTTTTGCATCATCTGTTACAACAAAATTTCATTAGTTTTTCAATTAAATGCATCTTGTGTGATGAACAGCAATAAACACAACTTTTTCTAAATCAAATGGACAGTGACAGTTCTTCAGTGTTCCTGTTTTGTTTCCAATAAATGTCGAAATGGTAATTAATATATGTGTAGTAGAGATAAAAATAAATAAATAAATAAATAACCCTGATCATTTTATCAATCTATTCAAAAGAACTGCTGAGCAACAAAATTGGCAACTGGTTACAAACTCGCCCATTTTATGTTCTGAGGTTAAGATAGAGCTAGATGGTGACAAATCTACCACGAGCAAGGACACAAATCCATTATGTGTAAGCAAAGTTATCTGTATCAGGTTGGGTTTTATGTGGGTCTAATGACTGAGGCAAAGTCCTGTGATAAGTCAGATTATTCTATGCAATTCTTTATTGGGACTGTTGTTGTAAAAACAGGGATACACACTGACACTGCAACCTACGGGCAGATTATTAAAGGTTGGAAGCAGCTGCAGCATCACTGAAGCAAAGCAGTGGGTCTGTAGCTGGCCATGACCAGGTTGAGGTAACCACTGCAGAGGTTATTATGGATTCTGAAAGCAGTGCTGGACTCCCAGCCAGAGATTATTATAAATTTGGTCATTGGCAATAAGGACACTACAGGGGAGGGAAAAACAAATATTACCCCCCCTCCCACACACACGTACACACACACATTCATGCCAGGGCCAGTGTGAGCTGTTTTCCATTTTAATGCATTGTGTGTATGGAGGAGAAATAGGAGATGAGCTTTTCTTTTTTTTTAAGTTTTTTTGTCTCTGCGTGAACATGTGTGTGCGCAGTATACTCAGCAAACTGAGATTTACATTTTCCTTGCAGTGCCTGTGAAATGTTTTCAGACGTGGTCAGCGTGACTGAAATAATACATAAGGCTCAGTCTCTCACATTCTTCCCCTCTCACATACTCACATCTATACACACTGTGGATGAAGACAGTTTGAGAGAATGAGGATAAGGAAATGTAACCGTAATGACCAACCACGTGAGCGAAATGAAAACTCAAGTTTAGCCTGATTCTCTGCTTAGCTTTCAAGCCACATCTTTACTTAAGCAGATATTGACATTCAGAGTTAAAACTGAAGCTCCTCTGATGTTGTACCAACACTTGGACTTCAAACGGTTATTATTAGATTAGCAAGTTATAAGAAATATAAGTTTTTCTTGAGTTACTTAAATTAACCAAGAAGCTACTTTTCTCTTCTTGGTTCTTGGAGCAGCTGTGCTGCGAAGCAAGCATGGCTTTTTTGGGTAATCCAATATATTTACACAGTGCTTTGTTTTAGATCATTTTTAAAATTAGCAAGTAAATATCAATGAAATATTTGACTCCAAAATGACCTGATGGTTCAATGAGTAGAGTTAGAAAGAAGTAGAAAAACAAGCATCACCAAACTTGTAAATGTGTTACCAGAACTTAAATTTGTATAATAATTGCATTTTATGTAAATCAGCCCTTTCAGATACATTCACTCTCTGCTTGCCTGCCTCCAATTCTATACAAGTTGCTTTGCTTGGCAGGTTGTCATAATAGCAATTAAATTGACATTTTTAGGTTGTTTGTAATATATTAAAGGAGACTAAAGTAATTAAAACCCAAACTGTAATATCAGCAGGCACAAAAAGATTGATCACATCCTCGGTGATTTAATTGCATCTCACAAGCTGCTGGATGCCCTGAACATATCTGCAATGCATTATTTAAAGGTAGTTTATTGTAGTCATTGGTTTGTTTCCATTTCTTGGAGTTCAGATATTTCACTGGTAAAAATGCCAATGCCTGTGGGGTGCAGATTTACCAGGATAGATCTACATAACCAAAATCACAACCACAAACATTCCTCGCATACATCCATACAATGAAAATGTACCCCGGGGCAGTGTGCTTGCATGGGCGCTGTCTAAGCACTTTGTCATTTTAAGCGTAACACAGGTATTGATTCCATAGGTTTGATTTTAAATGCAATGATGTCTTCCTCTGAGAGTTGATTAAACCCTTTTGGTATTGATGCACTGGATCTACAAATGTGTGTGTGTGTGTTGGTGTGTGTGGGTGAGGAGGCAGAAAAAGTGTATGGCTCAGAAACCAAAGACAGCTTGTACACATGCATGTATGCATTCATTGATAAAACCATCAGAGAAAGCTGGAACGTCAAGACTCTGATGCAGAATCCTGACTGAAGGATTCCGAGCCCTCAAGCTCAGGGTTTATCTTGCCTTAAGTTCAGTCACATTCACTCTGCTCACTCTTCCTTTCTCCTCACCTCTATCTTCACCAATCAATGCTAAGCTAGTCAGTATATTAGCAGTCACTCTCAAAGCAGAATTTCAAACACACTTGGCTCACAATAAATTTGACTGCCAACTTGTTTAGTGTAATGCTTTTGTCATCAATTTTATGGCAGTACAGAGATCAGAGATATGACTTTTGGCAATCGTACAAGTCAATCTTTTATTTCTCATATATGCTCATATATATTCTCTTCACAAAACATGGATGAACATATCAAACGTGAGGTTCAATGGCTTGTCAAAAGGACACTTCAACATGTGGAACAAATGGTTATCAAACCATCAAATTTGAAGTTGGAGGACACATCTCGCGCATTGACTACTGCAACTCCTTACTGGCAGGCCTGCCGGCATGCTCGGTAAAACCTCTGCAGATGGTTCAGAATGC
>JBAMHV010000019.1:14826271-14843399 GCA_037177535.1 Pseudomugil gertrudae
AGTGTTTGGCATCTGGGTGATTCCAGCGCACAGTAGCCAACACAGCAGGGATCTCTCAGTCACGTTTTTCAGATGTGACGACTGAATTTCTAAATGCTATGTCGCGCCGGATGGCGAGGTTTGTCAGGTTTACACGCACTCGGGATTCCTTAAATGAGACCAAACAAGGTTTTTTTTTGGGTGGATTCCCCGGTGTTATAGGAGCAATTGACTGCACCCATGTGCAGCTTGTGCATCCCGCAAACTGAGCATATAGAAAACGAAAACACACCTATTCATTGAATGTGCAGTGCGTTTGTGATGCCTTTAGCATCATAACCAACGACAACGTATCAATCAAGAACATTTCAAAGTTAAGCAAATCTAGGTTTATTGGGTAAAAAATATATAATCTGGTTGTTCCTAAATCATATACACACTATCAAACGACATGCACAAAACATATCAAATTACTTTGCTGTAGCTCTTTGAAATGTTTGTTGGCTTCTTCCACCAACACCTCTAATTCCATTCGATCAAACTTATACTTTCGCTTGCGGTTATGTGAAGTCACCATGACACACGCTAAATCCTCATTTAAATAGGCGTGTCTCCGACACTTTGCACCCGCAGTCCTTTGCGTCAGCAATCTTAGTAAATCACGTACTAACCACGGTCCCGCCCCACACGCTAAATTCTACACTCCACACGCTAATTAGTACACGCAAATTGAGATCTTAGTAGTTTTGGCCCTTAGTTAGTTAAATGACATGGTTACTGAATAGTTTGTCACCAAGAAAGTCAAGATAGTGGCTTTTCCCTGCCAGAGCAAGTGAAATATGATTTTCTTCTCTGTGGCTTTACTGACAGCAAAATAGCACGCTGTGGCTTTCTGATGTTGAGTAAATGTCCTTCTGGGGACATTTCTTTGATTCAACAAACTACCCCATTACTGATTAAAAGCAGAATTATTTCTAATTAGACCTTTTTTTTCCTTCCAGAAAGTCGACAGTTAACATACTAAAACTAATTTTTATATCTAAAATAGCTGAATTAGTATGTTTTAGTAAGAAAAAAACCTCACTAAGCTAAAGTTTGAGGTTTTTACTTTGTGTCTTGTATCCCCCGTAGTTAAACTCTGAAACAATATCACTGACATTTTATTTGGTGACAATTGGAAAATTTTTGGCTGTGCACTTAAAACTTGACTATCAAGTCCTTATTTTCTGTTGTCAACTGCATAGTTCTATTAGTTGTAAGGAGAGCCGAGATCTTACTCTCATCCCATAGCAAGCAATGAACCTTTTTTAACCCTAAAGAAGTTTCACACAGTTCAATCATGTACTGCAACACCAATCTGTTCAAATATACAAGCATCTACTAATTTCTTCCACACTATGAGGATAGCCTCAGCAGTTCACACAGTGCATTTGATGTGTTTTTCATTTTATCACCATTAATTAATAACTTTCTCCAATCTCACTGACAGCTGAGAAATCCTGTGAAGTCATTATCCTCTCCGCTGATCAGCAACAGTGCAACCATAGTAGGTAATACAGGCCAGAAAGATACAGAGTAGTAGTCGCCTTTTCTAACTCGGGGCACATTTACCATTGGACTAGCAGCTAAGACAGCCTGTCTTCACCTTCACTGAAATTTTTCAAAACACTGAAAAAGTATGCACGGAGATATCCACGTCACAGTATGTGCAAGACCACTGATGTATATGAATACCGGCACATGTGTGTGCAAACTATGTACTGTATATATGTCAGTCTCCTTGCCAAACTGTAAAACAGATTTGGGGTTTATTTTTGTTGTGTGAAAGCAAGGCTCAGTACTGCTTAAACAGACATCTGCAAAGAATAGACCTACTCATTTGGCGTTAATCAAAACAGCCAGACTTTATTCGTGTAACTGCTGCGATCAGCAAGCCTCTTGGCAAGAGCAGAGAGAAAGAAAACACAGATGTGCACATGTTATACAGACACATACACACACACAGACATTTGAATAAAAGGTCAAATAGCTTTATCAATAACTGTGGAAAATGTGTTTTGTGAGAAGAAGGAGCAGCTGATCTGACAGTGGCCACCGCCCTGATGAATAACCGCCAAGAGAATCAATAGGAAAGAGGAGTTGAGGTGGAGTGCGGGAATGTTTTGTCATCCAACGGTACACTCCAATATCTAAGCTCATCCATCAAAGGCAGCAATGGCACTTCGTCCTCCGCTTTAATTGAAAGCACACTGAAACAAGTTATTTACATGACGGGACGGATTTGAACGAGTGCACGTCAACTGGCAGCTTTGCTGTTGTGTCGTTGCTAAATGTTTGTTTCATGAGCTGACGCTTCACTGTCTGAGCGCAAGCATGACTGTCAGCTAACGATGGAAATGCAGACAAATAGCACAGCATCAAGTCTCACGCAGACACAAGAAACACAAGTAGTGGAGTTTTTAATGGGTGTATTGACTTCCACGTATTCATCTTAACTATCAAATAACTGGCTTCAACAAACAGCAGTTTTCAAAATCCTGCCAAATAAGTCATGTTTTTAAAATACATTTTTAAGAATGGGCAGAACTTGAAGCCTCCTAGCTCCTCATCACTGCACTTGAAAGAGATCTAGCAACAAATCCGTCTTTGGTATAAAAGCAGCCAGGCATATTTTTTATGTTCATTTTCTTTTTTTTTTTTGTAGCATACAGGGATTAAATTCAGGCTGTCTGCTCTTCATACTGAACATACTATAGGGTTTAATTTGATTTGAGCTCACATGTGTGATGGTTTAAAGGCACCCTCTGTATATGTACTTCTGACCTTCAGTGAGAATTGGCTCTGGACTTTTTACTACATGCTGCTTTAATTCTAAGCTCTATGAACATTGCATATGGTTATACTTCTGAATGATTTTACAACTCATAACATCATGTAGACTTAATTTTGAGGCCCTCTCGTTCATAACATACTTATACTTTAAACTGTGAAGACTTAAATTTTTCTCTAGACACTTTGCTCTTAGTAGTTGTACAATCAATAACAGCAGACTGATTTCCAGTCCTTCGGGTCTCTTCCATAAAGTAAGTATCAGATGTTTTTGGTGGTAGCCTCAAGTGAAAAATAAAACCTAACCTTACAATTGTTGTTAACACATCTGAGTCTTACCATTTACAATCCCCTCTCATCTGAACCAGTGTAGCAACTTGAATGAATGGCTGACATATAAAAAACTGGTTCTACATACTACAGTATCACTGTGGCAGTGATCCATTTTAAATTAGAGGGAGGTCTTAAATGAGCGAGTGATGCATCGTGTTTGCCCTGGGTGACCCGATTTGAACTCCAGACGCTACTGTGTGGCACCATGTCATAACCAGAGCAAAGAGGACCATGGGGAGGAGAGCCTGTCTGCCTGAAAGCCAGCAAACATCTGTCGAGCATACCCATATATAGCAAACATACAGACACCCTTCAGATATCTTCTTTGTAGACTGACTCCACACTGCACAGGATTCAGAGACTCACAATGTTAGAACCAGAACAGAGACTGGGTTCTGGGAGACACAACCAACACCAGACAGGCTGTGCCAACACTCTTTCACATAATGAGGAAAACTGAGTTTTGCTTCACTATTTGAGACATAAGTGATTTAGCAACTAGCTAATAATTTATATGAAAACAGCCCTTTCTTACAATTTAGTGTTATGAACATATTTTGCGCTGGCGATGGCAAAGTGTCCAGGGTACTGTTGTGAGAAAGTTGGGGCATCTACTCAAAGAAAGGTTGCTGATTAGTAAGTCATCTAAGGAGGAAAAAGTCATATTTTGACTCCTCTTCCTGTCCTTTTATAATGTCAAGCCCATTAAATAAAGCATGGGTAAAATATTCCACAGCTTTGGCTGTTTGGAACACTGCATTTATAGATAAAACAGATGCTTCTGGCAATGAGTGAAATTTAGATCCAGTACATTCCAAAATGTTCTAAATACTTTTTCCGGTTATTGTCTGTATTCACGCTGGGTTCTGGACAACAGAAGGAGGTTTGGGAATGTACTTCGAAACCACAGAGATGCAGGCCAGCCAAGTTCAACTGAGAGTTCAAGACTAAATTGATGCATATTTCCCTTCTAGTGGTGATGATGCTAGCCAAATGTACAGGCTTCCCCTCTATGCTACATCTCAGCCTAACTTTAATGACTGTGGAGGTCTATACAATTGGTGAGGATAAATTTCACAATAGATAATTTGCCTACTTTGCAATCCCACAAATTCATATGACTGATGTTTTTTTTTCTGTCTGCCTCAGTTCACTTTCTAACTTATTAACAGGGTATGGCTCTGAGCCACTGTTTGTCTAAGGCTCCTGCTCTCAAAGGCATTTGCAGACTACATGAGGAAACCTTGGCCAGCTCTTCTAAATATGTTTTTGTTAAAGTGTCCAGATATATTTTCTCTATGGTCAGGGCTCTGAAACAGCTTTGGCTCGGTTCACGTGTTAATGCTGAAGAGGTTCAGTTATTTTAGCAGCACATTTGATAATATGTTGACATATGTGCTATTCTGGCCAAACCCTGCGTCACCACATGCAGGCATGCATTGTTCTGCTTTTAGTTGCCTCTAGGGTTCACTGTATGTTTGAACAGGGCTATCCAACTAAGATTAATAAGGATGACAACTGTTGTCTGGACACATTCATCTCTGAAACTCCTGCGCTGACCAAAAAGGGGAAAAAAAGTTAATAGATTGAGAAACTGCTTCAAATGGATGCAAAGTAACATTTTGGTATAAGAAAAAAATTAAGAAAACAATTGCTAATTTAGTTAAGAACAGATGAGTTGAAAAATGAGAACCGATGTTTTGAAGGTTATTTGCCCACATCATTGAGTTTGTGTGGTAAATGAGCCATGACGATTATTTTCATAAAAAGCAATAAAGACCAGTAATTATAAAAATGTCAATAAGAATTCATCTTTCAAAAATCTATAAAGCTATTAAGTCTGTAATTAAAAAGATAAGCAGTTAAGCCTGAGAAAATTGCATTTTCCTGCACAAGCAACTGTGAAGCCTCATCTTGCGTTTGTTTAGTAAATTCCTCAACAAAAACATTAACTTTGAAATATTAATCTGATCTACGGTATTGATAGGAATCTCCCATTAAGAGACTGGTGCTTGTACTTCATACACATATGCTTCATTAGTTACATCTCGACTGCAAATCCAAGGGGTCATTAAGCTTCCATCTTGACAATTACACACACAGGCACTGATACACCCACCCACCCACAATACAACTGGTAAAAGCAGCCACTTCACTTCCTCACCTGCTAAAATGTCCCAAAGTAGTTCTGTCACTTTAGCTCATAATGGTGCTAATGAGTAAAGAGTTATGTGCACCCAGTCTATATCATTTAACACTGAATAAATTACATTTCTCTTTGCATATTTAGATGAAGTACAAATTCTCACACATTTTAAGAAATCCTTTTATTAATCATTCAGGCCACATATGGCTGACTGTTATAATAACTGACTATTAAGGGAATAAAAATGCATAATTCCAGATGTATTTTAAATGCTAAAAAGGTTTTTGCTAATAAGTTAACTACTGATCTACTTCCCTACTAGTGTTAGAAAAAAGTTTTCTCTGTTACTATTTCACAAAAGTAAATCCCATGTCCAGTCTTAGACTTTTATTTTGCTGAAAATGTTCTAAACAAATAAACGTGATATAATAATTGGGACTTTCTGGACTCAAAAGAAATCTTGCAAGGCAGGATCTGAATTATAAATGTCTCCTCTCTCATTTCTTCTGGATTCTGAATGGTGTTCACCTCTCATCCAAGACTCTTACACTCCATCTTGTTTGCAGAGTGCATGTTTGTGTGTATGTACATCTCACTCTCATCCTAATGTTTTGATCTGGTGTGTGTGTTCACAGTGGACATTAGGCAATCTCTCAAACCAGTAATGGGCTTTGATTCCCCAGGGTTGCAGTGAGATGGCCACTTCTTACATTAGCCAGTCAGGTATGACAGCGCCACGGCTTGCCTTCCCCTCGGCCAGCCTGGATAAATAATAAATGAAAGTGGTATTTCAGTCTTCCAAATCATCCGCAGGGTCAAGACTCCCTTCTCGCAGTGAACTTTGTAAGATGCGCCGAAGCGCAGCGAGATGCTAAAGGTTAGCGTCTTGGACAAGACAATTGTGCATTCGGCCTGCAAGCACAAGTAGTTTATAAACATCCACCACAATTTCCACCCCCCTAGTTGTGGTGCGGAGTCCCCCCCCCCCACCTTCTACTTGTGTGGGAGAATGAGAAGATACACGAAGAAGAAAAGTTAGCATTCTCACAGAGCATACATCTGCTGCTAAGATGGCATTTTGTATTGATTTCTCCTGAAGCCTATAATTTTGAAAGCTTGTAACAGAAGATGAAGTAAATATAATTTTATTTGCTCAAATGGTTTCAGATTGGATTGGATTGAGATGAAAATGGTGAACACAGGCAAATTTAGATGAGAAAGCAGCAATTTCACATAATTGTCCTCAAACCTGGTGCCAGAATATATTACCACTGTTCTGTTGGACCAAAGACCTAGAAATGGACTAGAATAAGTAAAGGAACCATTTCCTCACTCCATGACATTTTTACACCATATTGTTGATTTTCAATGTGCTGCAGTATTATTTATATCTTTATGAGTAACTCTTTACTTCAATAAGTGTTACAGTTATACAGATTATATTCCTCACACACAAAAATTAAGTTAATTTCCCTGCTGCATTTTAAAATAATCCTGATACAACAAATTAGCCATCCCGTTTCTGTCTTTGATTTTTTTTTTCTCAATTGAAGAGACACAGACTTCAAAGTGTCAACCTTTGACGAATCTCCCTGTGTGCCAGCAAGTTGCAGAGCCGAGTTAATGACCACTGTTTATAGCCCTATCAGAGACAGCAGAGTTTTTTTATTTACCCTGGAAGGTGAAGTTAACCTTCTTCAGCTCATTGTAGCCAGAGGAGAATGGTAGAGATTAGTGTATTGGTCATGGTGAAGTGACTGCGCATATAGTATATGATAAGACCCAAACGCTTGGACAAATATGGTCATTTCCTTTGAGGCTGCTAAAAGTGATCCTACTGCCATTTGTTTTAGATGATTAATGCCTATGCTGATACATTTTAACATGCAAACTGAATATTACATTGATAAAAAGTTGCCCAAATGTTTTTGTTCAATAAAACTAATGCTGAATGTAGTTTTCTCTATATCTGTGTGCACAATAGCCAGCATTAGTACTCGTGTTCAAGAACTTCCATTTTTTCTGTCCATCTTCCTTCCGTTCATCTACCCATCAAATCAAGTGGGCCACTCAAGCCAGAAACTCATCAGAACAAAGCAATCAGCTTTGTCCATCAGTCCTCTTTTCATTAGAGGCGCATGCAAAACAACGGTGGACGATGTGTGTGCTTACGTTTGTGTAATGGAGAGTGTGTAGTGTTCATTAACTGGGGTCAGCTAATTATTCGACCAGAATAATGAAGGTCAGTATGCTCGTCCGTCTTTGTGTGCACAGTCTGAGATAAATACACCTCTTCAACCCTTCTGTTATTTGTCATCTTGATTATGGGATTTTATGGAACTGATTCCACACTTTCATATTTATAATAATCCTATACATTGGATTAGCCTTTACTTTGATCATGGTGACTTCCATAAAATGCTACAATAATAAACGGAACATACAACTTTGCAGTAAGCACATGGACTGTGGGGATATTTCCATTTGACTAAATGTAAAAACTGAGAAGATTATCTTTTCTCAAAGACATTCACATAAATGGAATTTACCATTTGATTTCTGGTGTTGTGAACCTGAAGGAAAATTTTCTTGTCAGTCATGAAATGAAGTACATTTTCCACAAGACTCAATAGAGTTCTAAAAATGCGAACTATGCAATTATCTATAATGAAAAGAAACTCTGATGGCAAAGGTATTGTCCGTATATATGCAGCCATGTCACAATTGAACATGTGGTTGCAGAATGGTGCTATTGTGATGGACAGACAGAACCAAATTAGGCAGATTTGATAACTGTTAAATGACATGTCCACTTACCTAGATTCTTAATGAACAGAAAGCATCAATGTCCATTATTCATCTATCGTGCATGATTAGCATTCTGTGTGGCTACATTAATGCTGTGCAAGCTGTCACTCACCATCATTACATATTTCTTATTATAACCCTTTTTTTAAGCAGGAAAGTGTCTCATTGAAATAAAAACTCTTTAGCAAGTCCTGACCAGGACAATCGCAACAGCTGTCATGACAGTAAATGTACGGATATTTTGACAAATGTATCCATTTAAGAAAAACCATTTCTTTCTCCATTTACTCTCTTAACTGCTGTTATATCTTTCTTTCTCTAAACTTCATTTTTCCTCTGTGTCTATGTAACATTTAAAAGGGGTTTATATGAGCAAATACATCAATTCATTCAGAAGCTTGAGTGAAACATGTCATTTAAAAATTATATTAGTGCGAAGAGAGCAGTAGTTATGTAAATGTTATGTATGGCGGTGATGGATAGAAAGAGTATTTTTTTTTGTTTTTCAGATATTTTGCATGTGTAATCTTTATTAACAGTCAACATTATACTCATGGAGGTTTAATAGCTTTACATTATTAACACACACAGAAAAAAAATTTCACTTCACCTTAAGTCATCGCCACAGTCAACATTGTTTATGCTCTATGACAGGGGTGCCCAAACTTTTTGCCTCCGAGGGCCAAACTTTAAATGATCCAGTGAGCCAGGGGCCAAACATTTCAGCTTTAAAGCGTCTCTTATCTGTACGCCACTTCCTGTGGTTCTCCATGCGGATGTGTTGAGTCCGAAAGCTCAAGGCTGCGTGTACAAAGGCTCATGGGGAATCTTTCCAAGTTAATAAAACAATATAAAAAATGAGGAAAATATTGACTTTTCCACAAATGTGAAATACACCATGGAATTAATCTTTTAATTATTAAAGTTTATATGAATAGAAACACAATGAGTGAGCTGTTTATACCCATACAACCCATAGAAACTGCTAGAGACTTAATGGACATAAGTAGGAGATATTATCATCTGTCATTAAGCTCTGAAATGTCTTTTCATCAAGATCTGTAGGTTTCTAAATGTAAACATTTACTAGTGGGCCAAGAGCAAGTGCTGGCGGGCCAATTTTGGTCCGCGGGCCCCACTTTGGGCACCCTTGCTCTATGAGAAACTTCGAGGGCATCTTAAGAACCATGAAAAATTAAGTCAAAGTCACTTTAATCTGAATGTTGGTTTGTCACAAAAACAAATACCAAGCTGACAAACACAGAATAAATGCTATTGAAAAAGAAATGTAATCAAAGAGTTGTGGAAGAGACTTCAGAGAGGAAATAATATATTTAGCCATTTGTAAATATATGATTTTACCAGCCATGTTATGAATTCATACACAGAACAAAATGTTTGCTTAAGCAAAAACACTTTAATAGAATTTTAAAAGGCTGATAAAAAAAAGCCCATTTTATAGCCAATATAAAAATGAAATAGTGTTAAAATTCATCAACACAAAAAACTGTTCCAGTCCTTTTCTGGCTATTGTAAACCCCAGTTTCTAGACCCCAACATCACTAACAAGCAGCGGATACAGCGCTGGATTACTGTAGGCGTTAAATCAATAGCTGCTGGTCTCCCAGGCACAGCTATAGATTATGAATCAGTGTTGGTGAGCAGAGCACCATGGTGGCAAAAGGAAGTGAGAAGACAAAGAGAGAGAGAAGAGAGGAAAGAAAAGGGTAAATACTGACTAGCTCAATCCAAATAGACATCATATAACACATACATTGGTGGATAAACAGTTGAAATCAACCGTTTCTAATTTTCTCTGTTAATTTGGAAGTGCTATAACAGAACTGATAAAGCTGTATGACTTTAGAAATAAATTAAGAACAAACAAATTAATTAACTTGACCATATCTTTAAAACATTTACATATTAGGCTGTCATCATCATGTAGCATTTCATACAGACTTTGACCAAAAAACAATAATTTCCAAGATGTGAAGTTTAGAATACAACCTCACCAATATCTATATCGCTGATCTATGACAACAGAGCCCATTAACCTGGGTGAACCTCTGGTAATCTCTGCAGTGAGCTCCAATGTTTGTAGCCTTCAGTTTAATTCAAGGCCCTCTGAGTCCTGTTTACAGATGGTATCTAAGTGGCTTGATTCAACTGCCAATGAATATTGGCATGTGTCTGCGCCCCATAGACCCTGCTATTAGGGGTGGAGACCACAGGCTTAGCCAAACACAAACTGAACTTGACATTTCTCTCACTGCTCCAAGTTCGATTGACACACACCTGCATGTTCACAGCCATGCATCCAAAAAAAAAGGTAATTCAAGTCAGATGAGCAGACACATGCCAACATAAAGTTAGCATCTAAATTACTGAATAAAACAACAACACATGTGACCGTATGTAAACACAAATAAACCAACAAAACAAAATGGATTCTTTGACATTGCTATGGGGGAGGTTCCTGGACACATACTGCCCCCTGGCTCGCCTAACCCTGCTCTGTTTGTGGAGTAGCCCAGACACCAGAGGAATAACTCATCTCCCACCACAGATTCAGGATCAGATTACCCTGGACCAGCTCCCTAACCTTAACTATTAGATGGATAAGAAAATATCTGTTTTGGGATCAGTGTCTGGGGGATGGAGATGATACTGAGAAACTATCAGAGGCGACTGAGTTCAGGGTCAGGCCCCGAGGAGCTGTGGGGTGGGAAAGGGTCAACCAAGACTACCTCAGGGCAGAACCTGTGATAAACAGAGGAATGGAAGAGCTCTGTAAACTGCTTTACTTCCAACTATTATATATTATAGATTTAAAAAAGACCTAATATATTTGCTTCAACTGCTTAAAGCATTCAGACTTGAGCAAAGGTTTATTTAAGCTGTAGTTATTAAATTACTTAGCCATTTTTAAAGCGGTTCACATTATTCAAGGTTGTTTAAATAGGTTGTGAAGACTTACAAATATGCGATTCAATTAGCACACACAAGTTGTTAAGTGATGTGTCTGTGGATAATCCTAGCATGGATACTGTGTTAACATTTAACTGCAGACTGTGGTAGCCATGAGCCACCAGCTGTGTCTGAATGACTGAGTCTCAAAGGAGACTGCTGCTCCACTATGGAGCTGTCAAGGTCAGCAGGAACACATTCACGTGCACACACACATATACTGGCTCCCAGATATCTAGAAACACATGAACACATACACACCAAGCAGCAGAATGATTAATCTGTCAATCAATGCTCCCATGTCCTGCAGTGAGCCCTCGTCTTTTCCCTGGGAGGTTCCTGTGAACAGAACCCGAGAGCTTGCAAGATTGGTGTGCTAGTGTTGTCATTTCTTCATCACGTGTGTTTGATTTGTGCAATCAGAGCCTATTCAAATCATTTTGCACATCATACCACTGAAGAACAGCTGAAATGCAGAACATGGCACCATGATATCAGCTTTCTTTTAGTTTTTATAGATTGTCCCTTTTACTGTAAGCTAGTCTGTTGATGACAACCAAGAGGGATTAAAATATGGAAAGTACTCCTGACCACAGCAGGAATGAGTGGTAGACTGGACTTATGCTGTGCCTGAATGACCTACAAATGCATATTATCTTCCAGCATATTACAGATGCAGTTTGTTCAAAGGCAACATGGGAGACTGCAGAACATCATACTCAGTTATAATTCGTAACCAGACCCGAAAACATCTAAATATGATAAAATAGTTTCATACTACATTATTATAAGACATTAGCAAGGTTTTTGTATTAAAATTTGGTTAAAAAAAACAAAAATAATCAATCAAGTTGTATCTCACTTGATGTATAATTTAGTTATACTGTACATTTTGGGTTTACTAAATGTGCAGTATATTACATATTTAATAGTTTAAATTAAAATATTAATCTTTGTTTCCTTTTGAAAAGTATAATAGCAAATTGTAACAGTTCTTGTTTTTTGATTTATAAATTCTGTCATAACTTTTTAGAGCCTGACGTGAGAAAAAAATGGCGAGAATTTTTTTAATTGAAAATTTTATCCTTTAATAAAATCTCCAATATTAAATATTTTTGTACACCTGTTTACTACCATGTTAAAACTGCTGTGGTACAATATTGTATTTTTGAATTCAGTAGATGACAAACAGATTATGTACAACAGGGCTTTGAGTCTCTTTGAATTTGAACATCCAGCATTAAAAGGTTAAAATAAATTAATATTTCTACTAATTTGAAATCATTTAGACCCTCTAAGCACGTGCATTGTAACTTGTGCATTTGAAGCTTTATCTGTTTTTTTTCCTAAGGAAATTTAAAAAAGTATGAAATTACTGTATTAAGTCAATGTTTTTTTATAGCTTTAGTGACAACAGCTGTCTTTTTTAACCAGTGCTACTTTTAACAATTATTAGTAAACTGTAGAAATCATTACAGGTTTTTTTGTGGTTTTGTGCAGTATTTGGGCACTCTTATTTCCTTTGACTTTTTTTTCCAGAACTGCTTTAAGAACATGGTGTTCAGTAATCATCTCTACAGCAAACTCTAATTACTTCATCTCTTTCTTCCTCATGCTTCCATTTACCCCTCCATTCTCACCATGTCTGCCCATCACTTCATTTTCTCCACTGTCCTCAGGTCTGCCAGCACTAATTGCGGATGACCAGTGTAGTTGAGGATGGAAAAGTTGGAAAATGGGGACAAAGCCTTTAGTGCTTCATCTGGAGAGCTAAAAGAGTTAGCCTTGTTCTGTGTGATCCAATCCAAGTCAATCACATTGGGGAAAATTGGATTCCTGAATAAGGAAATCCCATGAGGGAGGTTAGTCTGTCCATCTGGATCAGCAGAAGACATTTCTTCTCCTCTTACTCTCCCCGTCTTTCATTCTCTCTACTGAGGCACTGTGCGTGGAGAGATTCTGTTCTCACTTTAGTGAACCAATAGGGCCATAATAAGTATTGATTAAGCTATTAGCCAACATTACCCAGGCACTGGCAGACACTGTGTTTAGAATCAGCACCTCAGGAGTCTGTCACACCATGTCACACACATGAACACAAGGACATACACTAACACACAGTTTTAAGAGGTTGATTGGGTGTGCTGGGAAGTTGGTTAGTTACTGAGGCGACTAAACCACTATTCTCTTATCTATTTCCCCGTGTCCCTCTGCACATCTTCTACAACTCTATCCCTGTAACTGAACTCCAATCAAGCAAGGCCACAGTCCAGAATATAACCAGTTTGAATGAGATGGGTGAGAGGACAATACACACTCGCACACAAACATGAGGAATCAGATAAAAGAGGCTTGATTACAAAAGACAAGGTCATAGTGAGGACTGACAGGTTGGGCCAAGCTTTCAGTCACGCAGCTCACATGCACCTACAAGTGGCTACACACACATAAATTCACCTTTTAAAATAAAGCACAAAGAAAGGGAAGTTCCTTAAAAGATTTTTTTAATGTGGGCCATATTTGATTTCCAGTCAAAATGCTAATATGTGTGTGCAGTAGGTCCCACAGAATGACGCCCAGTCAGAGGCGCTTATTGTGCTTCTAATCACTCCGATATGCTGTACTTCACTAATAAAGAAACAAAACAATTTAGCCATAGAGACACAGACAAGTGTTAGAATTAGCTGCCACCAAAACCCAACACCACCATGTTTTGAATATATTTTCTAAGAATTTGTCTGACTGAGTGATTTCCAATACATTGTCAGGACAAATTACCTCCACTTAATAAGATCCTTGGTGGAAGCAGAGGACAGCCTCTCAGAGAGGGGGAGATGAAATGACAAGTATTAATTTGGGATTTTTCACAAACTGACACTCCAGCCTCCATCCTCAGGCCCTGGGGCTGTGTCACTTCTCACCCATGCTCACAAAAACACAAACCCTTCAGATTTTTGCTGTTGCTCTCCATCCCTCAGCAACTCCCGCCTCCTCCTTCCTGATCATGGAAGAAATTCAGTGGCGTAGCAATTACCTAAGTCTTTTATCAGTCATTTCAAAGGAGGAAAATTAGAGCAATTGTGTCAGGATGGTCATATGGGCAGAAATTGCACACTTATTGGGTGCACTTACGCCTGTGACTCCGCTCCCTGCACTGATGGGCCCATTGTTAGGGGACGGTGCCTTCGAGACTGCTGATTGGGGATGAGAGCAGATGCATACCCCTCCTTGCCCCCCCTAAATTTTCCCCTCACTCCAGCATATCCCCACCCTGCAATCCTTGCCAACACACCAAATCTTTGTGTTGATTCAGGCTGACCCTTCTCGCTTTAATGAATATAAAATCACAGCAAAGCTTTGGTTTATGTAGACTATCATCAAAGTGAAAGTAGAACCACCATCTTCTTTGACAGTTAATTCATTTAACCTGCCTTCACTTGTTCTACCTCTCCACCCTCTTGTCAATCATTCATTTCATGTTCTACTTGGCACCATCTTCATGTTGTGTGGTTATTTCGGTAAATTTGATTCTGTTTTGAAGATTCTATTAGAGCTTTTACGGTGACATTAAAACAAATGCCTGAACTAAAGTGCAGACATTTGTGTTCCTTCTGGAAATTTTAAATGGGATGAAAGCAGCATATCTAAAGAACATTTTTCAGAAGGAATCACAGGCATTTTATGCTTTGCAGACTCACGTAATTATGATGGATTGATAAACCAGTTCAGAATAACAGCAACTGAGATAACATGACCTTTGGCAACCCAATTTCATTGCAACATGTCATCTGAATCTCAATCTTCTAGCAAAACTATGCAAAACCAATAGCACAGCAATCACAGATTTAAAGCTTAAACGCCATATATTTTGAAACACATATGCTATTACATTGCCCCAAAGATGATAGGCCACTCAGCTAACAAGTGAAGCCACCATCTAATACTAACTGTCTGCTTGCAAAGATCTTTCCCTAAATGCTAACTAGATTCAGGCAGTGAATTCTAACAGTAAATGCTAAGTCTATGGCTTAATCGTCGACTCTAGCTCCTTTACACCACAGGGAGCTGCCGGGCCTCTCTATTCCCACTCCACTGGCCACACATCTCCACTCAATCTGTCTTAGCATATTGATTTCCCAGCTGTCTCATTGGTTCCTAACATAATTATGGCCGGCTAGGCTAGGGGCACAGACGCAGGACTAATACATTTACACCGAGCCCCATCAGCACAGGCTTATATTCATGTCATTGGAAGAAGCCAAAGATTGGATACCTCTGAGAGGCAGACCCACTAAGAGAATTTGGGGGGCTTTGCTCTAATGAAAAAGGGAATTAGCTGGATCGACCTCCACCACACTTCAAGATCAATAGCAACATTCATGAAAACATGCAATGGGAAAAAAATTAGGACAAAAAAGTGACACATTTTAATAAAGATCATTTTATTCATGTTATTTCAGAAATCACCTTATGAGACGCATTAAGATTACCATTATGCATGTAGCTGAGTTCAGATGCTTGTAAAAAGTTGGGACTGAATCTGTTTTCTTAATTGCAGGTTGCCTATAGAAACAGTAGATCCAGCGTAGTTTAACCACCATTTAACTTCTCCAATTAGTTTCCCAAAATATATTTACAAAAGCTCTGTAACCTCACAACAGCTTAAAAAAAAGGTAAAAACGAATGCGAGTGCGAGGGTGGTGTTGAGGGTGGTGGGAGGTGTGCGTGTGTGTAGGTGGGGGGTGGGGGGACTATATATTTCGCTCTGCCTAATTGTTGTCAGAAGCTGACCTAAAACGCAGAGACAGTATTTTTCAAAGTCAAGGAAGGGGTTGAGGAGGGGTGGGCAATTTATCATGGTATCTCCCTTCCTCCGCCTACCGTCCAGGACCAGCAATGGTTTGCTAGTTATTTAATTCCACGGATCAGGCCTTTAATGGCAAACTTCAGCCCTATAAATTAGACATGCACTCGATTAGGATGTCTGGCGTAAGCAGCAGTTCTAGGTATGATACCGACATACAAGGTCACCCAGACTTTCTCACACCTATTGCTATTAATAATCGTTAGAGATGGACCAGGTCAGGTTGCTAGAACCCAGACAGATACATGATCGACAAGATCATCTGTACGTGATAGATTTTATTTTGGATTTTTGAATGTTGACTATGAAATCAAATTTGAAATAGCAATTTGCTTAAGTGCACTCATGAATCAAACTCAAACACTAACAATCAGTGGAAGTGTGGCTTGAACAAAAGTGCTTCAATTACTGCTCAAAATTATACATATGGATATTTAGGAAAAACAAGACGTCATGCAGCACTCAAGTTGGTACGACAATCAAACGTTAATTATATTTAAAGTACTACAGTGCAGTGCTGAAGAGTAAAGATGTGATGATGACTGTACATATACAAGGAAAAGGAGCACATTGAGCAGACAGCTTGCAGCTACATAAAATAACCTTCCACCAGTGTTTAACCAAAAAAGACTGACTTCCATTATGATGCTTTAAGAACACAAAATATATTTGACATATTTTCAAAGCATAAACATTAGCAAAATAGCTTCACTGTAATATGTGTTTATTATTAGGGACCCCATTTACCTTCACACCTTATCAACAAGTCTTTCATAGCTCTTACACACATATTGTTATAATGGAGTAAATAATGCTGTCAACTCTATAAGGATTTTTTTTTTTACCCTGTTGGTTTATGTTTACTTTTAATTCTCCCATTTCTCAAGGGTACCATGAGGTTTCTTTCTTTTCTTTAGCAGAAATTTCATGTATTTATTTATCAATCTTATTTATTTATTTGTTTTAGTGGCATTTTGGACAGTCACAAGCATTTGCTGACAGTTATTTTGGCTCCTGGCAGCACAGACATCGACTGTCAACAGGACGTCTCCTTTCTTTTATTCATTTCTCCTTTCCTGAGAGATGCTGCTGAATGCAAGTCAGCCTTTTCTCCCTGAAGGGAGGAGGGGGGGGGGGGGGGGGCAGTGGAGAGGACAGTAGTGGAGGGGGTTGGAGGGGCAAAAAGGAGGGATGAAATC
>JBAMHV010000019.1:14880056-14894238 GCA_037177535.1 Pseudomugil gertrudae
TTCATACAGGTAAAGAGACTGTTGCAGTAGTCCAAACGCGATGACACAAACGCATGAATTAGCATCTCCAGTTCATTCTTGGTGTACTGGTGATGTGAATAATAAATTAAGTGTGTTAGTAAAAACAGGCCTATACTTTGTTCTAGGTTTTATTTTATAAGATTATTGGCTGTAGTAAAATGCGGATCAATACCAGAATATCCATTCCTCCAATACCAACATTTATTGTACATAAATAAAGTTCCAGGATAGGTAGAAACGTTTTCTTCTTCCGCCTGTCACTGGCACACAAGAACCTCCAGGGGCAGCGTTGTGTCGCAGCAGGGCTTTTCATTCAACAAACATGCTGTGATGATGGAGATATTTGAGCTCAACAAACAGCAACAATGCACAATTTAATGTGTGCAAAGACTAGAATCATCCTTAAATGTCTGAGAATTAATCATAACACAGAAGCAGAGACAATAAGATGAAGCAACATAATGAAGATAGAAGATGAAGACTGCAAGGTGGAGACAAAAGTTAATGTATCTTGTTTTTATGTGTACTTAATACACATTTAAAAAAATTTTGGGTGATCATTGCATCTGTTCACTGAATGAAGAATAAGGTGTAATGTGTATACAATTTCTTGACAAAAAGACACACACACACACTTAAAACCACATGCAAAGTCCATTTGCACATAAAAATGGCTTGTATGGGTTTTAGAGTTGTCCACGTCAGGGAACTGGACTACTGGAAAATATTAATAGTTAAAGAAAAGTTTGAAATCAAAGTGGTCATGCTTCCTCTTTTTTTAAGCACTACAAACCTGCAATGTTAGTGATTATTAAATAATCTATCACAAGTGCTGCTTTGTTACATTGCCCAATATAAATATATAAACACTGAAGGAAATCAAATAAACATATGCACACATATCAAAATAAGTTATATTATCAAATTTACCAAAAGAAGAAATCTACCAGGTCAGATGAAGTATGTTCAGTATGTTAATTATGCACAGAAACCATCCATTGGTTCCATGAACTCTGGCTTTGGGGCCGCTGGCACTTCCAGCATGTCAAGAGTAGTAATATGTTTTAATAAGCCCTTTTCTCAGGGTGAGAGACTAAACTTCTAATTTTGGCAAGGGTTGAAAATGAACATCCTCTGGAATAAAACTTCAGCTGCATTTATCAGGCAGAACAATTCAAGTGGAATCCAACACTTCAAATACTATATTGTTTGTTATGCAGATTAAATTAGCACTAAAAGTTAGAAACTTTATCTTCAATTCTTTCTTCCATTTAAAGAGCAAACACCAAAATTAGATATTTGAGGGGATTTTGAAACAACTTTTGTAATTTCATAAGTTATACCTCATAAAAAAGGTGACTAAACAGACTCGAAACTATGTACAATTTAGTATTAATTAGTATTAGGAAACATATTTATTCACCTTTTGTGCCAAGTTGAGTCAGGATGAGCTGACTTTAAAGACCTTTAAAGGAGAAAATAAAAATCAACATAGTACATGTTACTCAGAAAAAGTTTGAGATACTAAATTTTTGGGTGAAATTTCCAAAAAAATCAGATCCTACACCTATAAATCCTAAAAGTAGGACATTTCAGTGGTGTTATGTGATGGAAACTGCTTTATCTCAAATAATTTACTGAAACAAAAACAGTGGTGGGTATACCTCAACATAAAATGTTAATGTATTCCTAAAATGTCTTTGGTTCAATGTCATTTTGCTCTAATTATGTCTAAATGCAAACTGGATGCATAGAGCAATGTTTAAATACATGAACATGAACATTTCAGTTTAGTTCTGAAAAACAAAAACATGAAATATCACTAAGTTTTTGCAATATGCACATCACACAGACACTATATCAGGATGTAAATTTATGTTGTCTTTGTAAAAAAAAAAAATCTGTACTGATGAACAAAGACACACTACTTTTTGCTTTCTCGTTTATTTCACTGAACAGAAGCAGTAGCATCATTTCTGCAACATACACATAGCCGTGTTTCTTATACAGTATTTGGAAATGAATTTCTGATATCCTTACAAACCCAGCCTGTCTTGACTTTCCCAAACAGAAATGACAGTGTTTTTGTAATCTTTCCACCACCTCTGCCCTGCCTTGTCACCCAGTGAGGTACCAGAAAATGAGGCAGCTAAAAAGACACACATTGTTCCCATTCCACGGCGTGCTTTTGTTTCTGGTACTGCGACAGGTTTGTCGTGTGCCATTTTTCACAGTGTGGTGGTCTGTTCAACATCAGTCCTTAGAAACATGAACCATGTCCAGATAATTGAATCATTTGCTTGTCTTCTGCAACTGCAGCTGACACTGAAGTTTGGGGATGACACGTTCAAATACCTCAGTAATCAGGATGGGATATAGCTACTGCAGTGCAGTAAAGTTGGACTTTACTACATGTTTTGTAATTGTACTGTGTTTTTGCTATACATAAAACTATTAAACAAAATGACATTCAGCAAAAACGTTGGAAGGTTTATTTGCTTTTCTGGCAGCACTTTGTGATATAAAGATTTATAAAGATGATTCAATATCAAAACAAAATGAACAAATACATGCAACTCTGATTTATAATTTACACTTTCAACTGCATCAAAGTTTTAATCAAAATGACTGTAGAGGCAGATTAAACCCTCTAAGCCAACAAATCCTACATGTAATGATTTAAAGTGTGAAAATATCTATGTCCAGAGGATGAATCAGACAAAAAAAAACTTGCACATGTAAGAATATGCATACACCTTCCGCGTGTGTATTCACAACTGCCTATAAAACCTTCTAAGAGCCAATAATCTTGCCCTGGAGGCAATCTTTAACTGAACTTGAGCTGATCTCAATGTGTGGTCTCAGTAAAAGTCTAAACAGATCCACAAAGCTCTCTGCAGCCTGAGATCCTTCATTGCTCATCGATAGTGTGATCAATACGTGGACATGTGGGTATTGAGTAGGGTAATGATGATAGCAGCACAAGTATACAGCCACATACATGCATGGAAATACAGCATTTAAACCCAGGCATACACACCGACTCACAAATGTGAACCCAAGCAGACTTACTAAACTGCTCTAAAAAGGCAACTTTGAGGCAGAGATGGATTTTGGCTAAGTGTGTTTGTACAAGTGTGGAAATATAAGTATGTTATGAGTGCTCATCTGACAAACTCATAACAAATAAAGTGTAGTCTTGTCTATGGTTATTACAGACTTTCTGAGACAGCATTTTATTTGTTCTGTCGTGACCCTGACATGGCAGTGAGTCACATTCATTGATTAGTTGAACTGGTCAGGCTCAGTCTATGAGATGCTTTGACTACATCGTTTACTTTTTCCTTACTTTTGATTTACGTCAGTAGCAATACTGATGAGAAAATCTCTAAAACTTAAGATAAAGCTGCTTCTTTGTAGATTATTTATAAACAGTTGGCTTCAAGTATGAGTTTGTTCTCAAAATTAGGTCATGGGTCTATCTGGAAGGTCTTTACTGGACAAAAGAAGCAATAAATTTTATGAGGCCCAGGTTCATGATTTAAAAAAGGCTAAATTACTCAACTGAATCATGAAAAAAAGGAAGGTTTAACGTCCTCTGCACAGTCACGGTCAGAATACAATCCATCCATCCATCCATTTTCTACCGCTTTTCCCTGAACAGGGTCGTGGGGGGGCTGGAGCCAATCCCAGCTCACAACGGGCGAGAGGCGGGGTACACCCTGGACAGGTCGCCAGTCCATCGCAGCGTTTTACAGCATTATTCTATTATAGTTGGTACACTGGATGAAAATGACCTAAGCTTCTTGCACTATGCAATAAGAGTCCAAGTCAGTTTTCCATTCAGGTAAAAACAATCCATAAAATGATTTGAGAACACTACTACACCCAGCTGTGAAAAAATGAAATGAAGATGTGAAGCCTGGCAAAATGAAACGAAGCAAGGTGCAAAATGTGTGCACAGATCATCATTCAGAAATGCCCTCACAGCAAAGAGGAGGGCATGTTAATTCATTAAAATAATCTCAGTTTGTCTTGATGTTGGTTCGAGTCATGACACACATCAAGTCATTGTTCAGGGAGGCCTAATAAAAGCAACAATGACTTAACAGGCAATTGTGTCCATCTTGCTGCGAGCACACTCTTAGTCACGGACAGTGAGTTTATTGGGTGGATCAGTGTCAGGAGCGTGTGCATACACACACACACACACAAAAATCACACACACGCACACACACAGGGTTTAATAAGCCCACACTTTAATTTAGGCCCCGTCACTACAATGAGGCTTCCAACATCAGACAGCAAATTGTTCTTGTTCAATGAAAAAAGGGGGGGAAACACACACACACACACACACACACACACATCCTGTCTGGACAAAAAGACTGGCAGATAAAAGAAGAATGGGGGAGAAAGTATGCATGCAGCTATATGAATGTGTGCAATGTGTACACACATCTGGTAAGGCATCTCATGTTTTACCAACTTTACACATCAAGTGATTTTACATTTGAGTTTGTGTGTGTGTGTGTGTGTGTGTGTGCATACGTTAATGTTCATGTTGTACTATCAGGTATGCTTAGAGCAAGCGAGGGAGTCAAAATTGGTGTCTGTAGCCTCTTGAATATGTTCAGTCAAATAGGCCGATTGTTCTTTAAAAGCTTAATCAAACCCTAATTAGCATAATTGCACTTGCCTGGTGGCTGTGGCCCATTGACATGGATTCCCATGTTAATTATTGTAATTGCCTCACTAATGCTATGAATACTTCAAAGTGATGCAAATTACAATGATGAGTAATCCAGCAAGTGTTTGAAATGACTGCCATTGCACACACACACACACACACACACACACAAACTGATTTGTTGGATAGATTTCTTTTGATGAAAACACAAACCGTAATATACAGGTGACGATTCAACACTCACATTTACATACTCATTCACATTTGTTGAAAACAGGCATAAGAACACACACGCACAAGTTAATACAAAGGGGAATACACACCAACATTAACTAACTTGCACCCACCCACACACAATCAAACTCTCAGATCAAAGTGTTAAATCATAAAGATGAGAATCTCTTCAAGAGTCTAACACTTCAAGCAGGGTGGTGGTTGTATTAGTACAAAGAATTAATGAGGGCACACAAATACACTCACCCTCTTGCTCGCAGAGTCTCACACACATATACACACTCAATGGAAGTGAAGCAGATTGTTGGACTATTCTATGTACTAATTACCCTTGGTTCATCTCTCTCATCTCTCGTACTCACTCCCAAAAACATGCACACATACACACATTAATGAAGGCCTGTTGACTGCTGTAATCCCATGCTAATACTCCGGGGAGTCAAATCAATGTGACCCCACAGTCTTTGTGCATAAAGCCACGCTATAATGAGGCTGGAGTTGGAACGTCTGCACATTCACAGGCTCGTGCACACACACTGTTTTTTTTTCATAAAGGTTGATTTCTCCCTCTCTCAAAGTGAAGATTAATGAGTAAGTAAGTGAGGAGTCTAAGTGTGTACACGGGAAGCTAAATTTGTATCAACTGTTGTCATCTGTGTGACAAACACTCTAGGTACCTTGCTTGTATTGGAAGATATTTTTTAAGTGAACTTGGGTCATAAAAACGGAGAATTTATTTAATATTTAACATCCAATTCTGAAGGAAAATTGCAACATATATAACTTAACAGTAATAAACGACTGCTGAGTTAAATGATAAGACAATATGAAAAACATGACTTCCTAGCTCCATGTAGTCCTAAATTAATTTACTATGGAGTCATAAAAGCCTCCTAAATTTATGTGTTTATTTACACAAGTATATGGCATTTCCACAGTAATTAAACTAAACTCTATACATATTAACGTGTCAGAGGTTGGTCAGATCTTTCACATGTTAAATAGGTTCCAGTGCCATATTCAGAGACCTAAAAGTTGTTTAAGATCTCAAATGTGAAATTTTCCATGTGCTGCATGGACTTGAGCAAAAAAGTTTCATCTTCTGTTCTAGTATGAAAGAGAAAAATATGGTAAACTCATTTATATATCTCCAATTCTTTCATTTTCAGAAAAATTTCAAATACAACCCATTAATATAAATATATCTGACATGTAATCTGCTTGCATTGTTTTCAAAAAAGCTGCAAAAAATCTGAAATGTGTAAATTTGTTTAAACAGGGGGGATCACTGTTGAATTGAGTAAAAGAAGATACACAGTTATATCCAGTACACATACAAAACACAACACATGCCTCACCCACAAACATGGTGACAGTCCACACGGACAGCTCCCTGGAGAGTGCCACTACAACTTCCACCACTTTATTATTGGTCAATTTGGAGGCTTCTTTCACAGGGGTGACATGGCTTAGGAGATGTCACAGCCCAACCAATCAATACCACTCTGAAAGCTCAGGATCCACCGTCTGTGTGTGTGGTTGCACACAAATGTGTGCATGTGCCTGTGTGAATATGTGTGTGACTTGCTGAAAGCTGCAGCAGCTGCGGCTGGACTCTACCCTTCTGACCTGTTTACTGGACAGTAATTACATGGGAAGAGACGTCCATCCTGCTCCTGCTGACCAGTTCGACTAATGAAGTAAAACACAGACAGACAGGCAAAGACGAGGACCAACAGGAAGACACCACAGGCACATAAATGTACAAAGTAATTGCATCCTTGTATATGTTTGTCTTCACTGGTGGCCTGTGTCCTTGCATACACCTACCTACATGAAATGTGTATATGAGCTTTTATGAATATCTTGAACACAGTGGTGTTTTGTTTTTCTGTTGCCTGTGGCAGGATAGGCCTGAAAAGAAGAACAAGCAGCACAGCGTGTAAGCAATCCCAGGCGTGAGTTTCCCTGACAAACCTATTGATTCTATGGATTTCCACCCAAAGTTGCGATAATGATACATCATGGACGGATTTGGCAGGACAGACTGCTGGGGAAAGAGGTGGCAAAGCAATTTGCAGCTGTAAAGACCAAGGAATGGTGAGAGTGGGGGGAGGCTCTGATTACCAATGCCCCAAACAAAACAAAAAAGACAAATGTATCCTTCCATCACTCTGTCCATCACTCCATCCCTCTCTCCTCGGGTGTCCTGTTTCCTGGTGTGTCGATATGGATGTATGAATTTGTTACAGAGGGATCTAGCACAATGGATTGGCTTTGCTGCTTTGTTAAGGATAAAGGGTGTGCAGGAATCATAGACTTTTCTGTGTTTAGCGTGTGAGCAAGAATGGAGCTCACAGATAAACCAGATTGTACTTATGTCTGCCGTTTCTCTGCTCAAGGCTAATAGCATCTTATCTTAGCAGTTGAATTCTAAGGTTTTTTTTATATTAAAACCATCTTTCACTTTCTGGCTGAATGATATATTAAATGAATGTATGAGTTCTTCTTTTGACACCACAATGTTGTACATGGCTGTAAATCAGCAGCAGGATTTACCTGCACATACTTTTAAAGAGTTTTAGATTCCTGAGTTGTGCAGCAACAAGTACAGCGAAGCAAAGCATACTCCTTTAGGTTATTAGGATAAAGCCTTGCAGATATTGCACAATGCGAGCTGCACGTTAAAGATTAATGGCATGCATTTTATTTTTGTGTTTCTGTTGGCTGGCATGTATGAAACACCGGCGGTTTTGCTGAAGCAAAGGCAGGTTATTTCAAGTTTAGAATGTAATTCTGGGAAAGAAAAAAAAACACAGTAGAAAATAATCCCCATGAGAGAAAGTATACCCGAACGATTTTTAATTCAGAGTTCCTGAGTAAAAATAACTATCTTTTAAGCCTCTTAAAAATGCTGAAAAATTAGATTTGTGATGCGCTGGTGCATAAACACAAGTTTGCATGAAAGGCAATAATTTATGGCCCATATTTCACTCTGATTAAAAACCTAAGCAGCGATTATAGTGACTACTCAGCAATCTTCTCTGACATCAAGGCATGTTTTTTCCTCATTCTAATCCACTACATTATAATTATTCAGTCATTTCAACTTTCATAAGGGAAAAATAATAATCTTTTGGTTATGCAAATGATTGGGCCGCTAAAAAAGGCCTTCCTTGGCAGATGGCTGGTATTTAAAATGGGGAATGTGGTCATTTGGGTATTTTCTGACAGAAGATAGATCTTTGATATAATGAAAAAGGGGCTTAAGGCTTGACCTGAAGAATATTTAATAACATTACTCAATAACAATCATCTATGTTTAAATATATTGCTCTTTGTGTTAATGTTAAGCATACGGGTGGTTGTTTAGCTATGCCATAGTGCCTTGTATGTAAGATCACTGCATTTTATTCCTGACAGATATGCATACGTTTAATCACCTACTGCTTAGCACCAGATTGCATTTATTGATATATTTTAATATTCATTCATTTTAAATGGCCTCTGCAGTGTCGGCAGCAATTTGTTTTTTCAACTGATTATATAGAAAAATTATTTGTGCCACAAAGCAGGTAAATCTCTCAACATGGTCTCTGGCACCAAACATTTGTTTTCATATTGATATTCTTTCAGATGGTGAAACGAAATATACTTAAATGCATTCGATTCTTTGTAAAATAACAAAAATTTGACCAGTTTTTCATCATCTCTCTAGAGGAAACTCTTCTCTCTTGCTGGGTTTTCTACTCTTATTTATTCCGCAGTCATAAAAGGACACAGTTTCCAGCCCCTTTGTCTTTAAAAGAGTGTGTCTAGCTGCCAGTCGGGTATCCAATCCCCAGCCGTTACGGGCAAATCAGGATAATAACACCTCCCTTTAAACCAAATGACCACAGCGTGGGACTGCCAGCTAAAATTAATTCCACCTCTGACCAGAGGCGAGAATACCCAACTGCTTAACCCCCTCTACACACTCACTCCCCCCATAAACACACACTTAAGCCCTCACATACTCAAGCACATGCATGCACACACACACAGATACACACATAGACTCATAAGCACACACACTGAATATGGAGTAGTTTTTATTTGCTCTCACTGCTCACTATTCTGTCTTGATCATAAGCCTGTCAGCAAATACCAAACTGCAGCATTTGGACATTTTTTTTCTTATCAGTAAATTAAAATAAAAACTCTTTAACAGCTTTTTTTAAATTCATATACTATCTTAGTAAAAGTTATGCATCTGCAAAGCACATAACCTGTTAAAATGTGTAAGTTTGGAACAAAACACTTGATACCACAGCACCAACTCTGCTCTTCAGCAATATTGATTCACAACATCAATAAATGCTAGCTCCTTCTTAATACATTTAAAGTCTACAAACAGCTATATGTCACAGCAATTTGACTGTGACTCCTCAAAAATAAACACATTATTCTAAAACACTGCATAATGCATGTTTGTTAAGATGCTCGAGTTTGTCTTTATTCCAACTTGTTGTTAAGTGACCTTTTGTTAAGTCATTCTTAAGTGACAGTCATTCTCCTGTCTGAGGGCACACTTTGTCTTTGTTACCAGGGCTTGCAGCTAGTCAACTTTCCATGTTCTTCATGCTTCACACAATCATCAAACCAATAGAGGCGCTGCCTTTTGCAGCCCTTAAAATGTTTATGTGCAGACAAGTGTGGCAAATGATTAAGATTTATTGCTGTTCATTTGTCTTAGCAAAACCAGAGGCAAGAAGTCCAGCTGCTGCCAAATTTGAGTTGGGGTTCAGCGATTTTCTCATGAAGATATAGAGGATGTGAGTGTTGTGAGGTGATTTTTAAAATTCTCACTTGCTCCATAAACATGCATCATCGTATATCTATACACAGAGAGCAGAGAGAGAAATCATATTGTGCATTGTTTAGAAGCATGCTTTTTAAATTAAGTGTGACCATTATCTCACTCAGGCTCTGAGCATGTATGAGTGTGAGATAACACAGGCGTGTACCCTCCCCTGTATGTGCGTATGTGTTGTTTCTAGGGCAAGTCTAAACTCTGTCATGTTGATTAGCTGTAGGTGTTAACACACTAGATACTGCCTCATCACATTCTCCTCCTGACTGATCAATGTCACTGTCTCACTTCCTTTTCCTCCTCATCACTTCCTCCGGTCTCCACTTGTCTCCAAAGTTAGTATTTAATACATTAAGCCATGTTTGCTTCTATTTTTTCAGTTTGATTTAAATATTTCGATCCTGATTGTCCACCTTACACACGTTTACACATATTTCTGATACGATTTCAGCTTGTTACTAATTGCTCCCGCTCAGCTGCCAGTGGGATGCAACCACGCGGGCATCAACAGATTGGAGGCTCTCAGCTGCCAGCCTCCCACCAACTGCCTTTGTGCCTCTGCCACTTGACATCTCCATTTGCTGTGTGTGATGGTGTAAATAATTACACTCAATTAGCACTTAATTAACGATGCTGAAACAAAAGGACAAGTCCCTGGGCACAGCTCGTCTCCACTCCGTTTCTGTACTGCTCTCTCTCCCCTCTCTCTGCACACACACACACACACACACACATCAGGGAAAACAAAACATGTCAGCTTTTGACAATGTGCCATCTGTCCTCGAGCCAACAGATAGGCTTAGACACACACACAAGCACACACACACACACACACACACACAGGGAGAGATACAGCCCCTCAGCGCCCATAAGACATGCAGAAACACTAATCGGGTCCTTAGGCGAACATAATTACAGCTTGCCATGTTAATTACCTAACAATTAGCAGTCATCTCCTCCAAGGGGCAATCGATGAATTAAGCTGTGATTTCCATGTTGCGTTACCAACACTTCCATTCATGCAGGTCCTACTTCACCAATTCATTCGGTATCTTCTTGTGTGTGTGTTTAATGTCAAGCACAAATGGGACAAGCACCTTTATGCCACATAGAAATTAATTCACATTCTGCCCAATTAGCTTATTTCATATCCAAAGGCAAATTCAAAGCCTTTTGCACTTTTAGTAAGCAAAATGGTCAAGAATTTTATTTCTCCTTCTTTACACACCTAGTGCCTCAAGGCAACTGTTAAATTTCAATGTGAAAAAAAGCGTAGGGGGAAAAAAAGCATTAGAAAATAATCACAAAGGAGGAAATTGAACAAATTGGGCGTCTTGTATTGCTCTTTGTGTTTGTAATTCCTGCTCGTTATTGAATGAATAATGAGAAAATTTTGCTGCTGTGATGTGAAATATGAATCTTAATGCCAATTCTGATTGGGAACAAATTGGTGAAGCAGGTGCAGTCCTGAGACTAATGATCAATAAGAGAAAAAAACTCATATTTCATCATTTTTAGAGGACCCAAAAAGCTATCAGTATGAAAAATGTGCACCCTTTACCAGAGAAATCATCCATCACTGCTCCTTTTGAATTTCCCATATTAAAACTCCAATATGGAAGTCATATAGGCTGATAACACAATCAGATAGAAAATTGAGAAAAAAATCACCTTCTGCCAATAAATGTATATCACAGATTAGTGCACTTGGGTGGTTGCTTCCTAAAGGGGGAAAAATCTGCTGACCTCTGAGAGGACAAATAAACCTTGTGCTTTCTCTTGATACATTCAAGTCTAATCAAGCAGAAACAGCAAAACTAAAAACACTCAAAAAAGCACAGACGAAGTCCTGTATGAACAAATCAGCCGCCCAGTCACAGGGACTTCAACTATTTGATGTATATAATTGAATTCCACCTCTTCCTCGCACCCTTATAGAAATTTCTGTTCCTCTCATTACTCATCATATTGCCATGGTTATTACTGGCGATATTAGATTGGTACAGATGGCCTTTAGCTTCTTTTATTACTGAAATCCTTGGGCAGGCCACATGTGTGGGTAATTCATTCATTTTGATTGCCTTGTGTTATATTTACACATCACTGCTACAAGTCTCAACCAGCCTGCTGTGGCAGCAGCTGATGACATGTCTTATAGCATGAAATCAAAATATGACTGGCATATGTTTATTTATACACATTGCACTAAGCAGGGTCGAAATATAATTAAACAGTAGTCCAAAATGAATGCACACTCCTACCCTCTCCCTTTCCACATCACCATCTCAGACCACAACGGCCATGCTAGGCCCAGCCACAGACAGATCTCTAATAGGCCTGGCTGTCTCCTTCTTAATTTGCTGAAATTGCAAAATCAATAGGTGTAGTCGTAGCCGCCCGCTCCCTGTTTTAGTGGGAAAAGATAAAGTCTATGGGAAGGCAATCTTCACTTTCAATTTGCTCTCTGTTCAGCATTGAGGCCGAAGTGCTTATCACTCTACTTAAAGAGACCATATGCTTGTCTTGTACGGGGATGTGTTGCTGGACAGGAAAAATGCTCTCTATGGGCACGTAGGAAGATATAAGAAAAGTACAGCAGTGATAATAAATAAATGACCATGCTATCCAAATTTGCACCCTTTTTAAAACAATCACAGTAGAAAATTGATTATGATCTTTGTCTATTTGAGCATTGATACAATTCTTTTCAATTGATCTCACTGTCCCACCATCAGTTACCGTGCTCTGTATGTGCAAACTTTCATGCTTAGTATCTCTAGATTCTTCTGAACTCAGTAGGGGGTCTTCTAATTCCAGGATCACGAGGATTATGTGACAACATCTTGCCTAAATCCTTTACTGTAGGATCTTTATACTACTGTGCATCACCGGAATTGTAGTTTTCACAATACACAGCCATTTTTAAACAAATATAGCCTGAACAGTTGACCATTTTGGTGTGTGTTAATAAATTAGATCTTTCTTTCAGACATGCAAGTGTACATATAGCTCTGTCTGTTTGCAAACATGTGCACATTATTGTGCGAGTGTTTTAAGATGTGTGCACTCTAAAGCAGCTCTTGTCAGTAGGATCTTTTGTCTCAGCGAGACCGTTTGTCCTTTCCTAATCTCCCCTTGATGCTGCTTTTACCCATAATCCTCGCTTTCATTAACTGCCCTCCTATACAGCACCACCTTTATTGCAGTCTCTCACTTTCTAATTGCAAAGAGATGAGAGCAGGGGGAGGCCAATGTGTGCATCTGTGTGCTCTGTAGCCAGAGCCATGGTGGGTGGCAGTTGCATTCAGAAGCATCTGCATATGAAGTTATGTTTGTGGAGGCCAGGCCACAGTTGAGGGAAAAGGGTGTGGGTGGGGTTGGCTTTGTGGCTGATTGCAGAAATAATTTAACATGTTGTAGAAAAGAGCTTAAAGAAAAAATTTTAATCTGGATATTAAGAACATTATATGTTCAAGTTAAGGGGTCAAAGCCATGGCTGCTCTTGGCAGGAAATCCATAGAAATTAGAAACAGGATTTTGATGACAACGATGAGACAGGGAGCGAGGGGGAGGGAGAGCAGTTAATGTGTGTGCTTGTTGCACCATTATATATACACAGTTGCACCAATTCGTGGAATTTTCTAATTACTTTGTGACTTCAAATCATTTCTAAATCATCCCACGTTATAATACAATAAGCAGATTTAACAGAGGAAAGGAGGAGAGACAGAAGGAGAAAGGGTGGGAGAAGAGATAGGAGCATAGACGGATTGTTTTCAAAACATCCACTGGTGGGTAGAATTTAAAGACTTTTTATGTGTTGTGAACACACACACACACACTAATAATAATGATAATAATAGTAAAGGAGGAAAGAAACTAGGAGTAAAGGGAAGAAAGAAGAGGTTCAGTTTTGAAAACAGTTATGATGCATATTCATAACTGTTAATCATAAATGCACGTTATGATAAAGGGAAATAATTCAAACAGCACATCACACACACACATCACTTTAACATTATTCTATAACCAGAATTAAAGACCACCTTGTTTTCCGTTTCCTCCACAATAACCCTCCAACAATAGCACCCCTCTGTCTTTCCACTTTCTTCCCCCAAGCCCGACTATCCTCCACCAATAAATGCTGGTCTCAGTAAGGCCTTATACTCGGTTACACACTGGCCCCTATTGGCAGTCTCTCAACTATGACATATCTAGTTGATACATGCATGGCCACAATTGTGTGTTCAAACATGGTCAAGTTACTTCATTTTCCCCCCTTAAATTTATAGTGTTTTCTTTCCCCACAACGGCCGATTGCTCTGAAAATATGATGCACATACATTTACATTTTTTGTGCATTACTGTGTTGTGTTTTATATATA
>JBAMHV010000019.1:14903184-14917165 GCA_037177535.1 Pseudomugil gertrudae
TGTTGTGGTTACTGAGGTCAGGCACACCTGGATTAATTAGTGTGACCAGTAATGAAAGACAGGAAACAAATGTGCTGTCTTACAGGAAGTAGTGGAGCTGTGCACAGAGCCCATTATTAGAGCGGCATTGTCAGTTCATCTTTCACAAACTTCCAAACTCATTTTTTATCTGTATGCTTCACAAAGTCAGTAAAATATCTGATTTCTGCTCTGATTCGTCCTTGCATAAAGGTCCTGGGGAAATTTCCAAGCATATGGCTAATTAGCTGAGCTATTAGATGCTTTTAACCTTAAACACAAAATATGCTCAATAAATATAAGATCTGTGGAAGTAACCAGCATTGGTTTACTCCATGTATTTTGTCCCAGTTCATTTCTTTTGCATTAATTTGTTTATATACACTTAAAAAATTTTAATCAAGGAAATACCCAAAGATTGCTCTGCGATAGACTGGATGCCTGTCAAAGGTAAATTCCACCTCATGCCTGATAAATGCTGGGATGATGTGTCTGGAGAAGTTCTTCAGGTAATGCAGCTCATCCAGGGAGGCATGTCGATGGTTTGCTGTCTCTTCCAGCACAGCGTGGAGGGTGTGAAGGAGAGACCAGAAGACTTCAACCCAGCAGCAGGACTGCTATCTGCTCTTTTGTGCATGTAGGAACAGGAGAAGCAGTGCAGAGTATACAGAATGTGGATGTTTCTGCTTAAATTGTCATAAGCAGACTCCACGAGGGTGGCATGAGGGCCCAGTGTCCACAAGTGGGGAATTGTTCACAGCCAATAATCGATGCAGGCCAATTTGTATTTTCAAGAAAACACCAGATTTTCCATTGCTAAGATGTGTTCCTCATGGAGAGTGGGGACACAATGAACACATGACAGATGTGAAAAAGTCTGTACAGGCTGTGGAAAACATTCTGTAGCATCCTTCAGCATGACTGGTTTGGCAGCAGGTCGGTGATGCTCTGGGAAAACCTATCCTGAGAGGGCCACACAGACCTTCATGTGCTAGCCATGGGTACTGTGACAGCCCTTTTTTTTGGTGTGAGACATCATCGCACACATTGTCAGAACCAGGACAGTGAATCGCAGGTCTGACAAAGTCTTATTCCACCCAAAGTCATGCTGTGGCGAGTGCATAAAGAAACATGGAGGCCACACACACACACACACACACACACACACACACACACACACACACACACACACACTAATGAACCCCATCTTAAAAATTTGGAGGAATTTTACAGAAGTTGCATCAGTCCATGATCTGATTTAAAATTTTTATTTTTCCAATCATAATATAGGTTTTGTTCAACACTGAACTATGCAATAAAAGATTTAACTGTCAAACTTCATTCATCAAGCTCTCAGACATTAGGTTTAAGTTTTCTGATATTTTTTAGCACCATATTTATTTTGTTTATTTGTGCAAACTGCAGAGAAAGAATCAAAAGGTCATTAAGTTAAAAAATGTAGAATTTTAATATTTTAATTTGGTATTTCATTTGCTAAGTCTCTACACATTAAACAAAATATTAAACAAGATGTTTTTTTTTTATTATTGTTTTGTAAGGTGACCTTGGGTCCTGAAAGGCACCTAGAAATAAAATGTATTATTATTATTATTATAAAATATAATAGACTAATTGATAATATGTTTGGCCTAAACATGATATGGGTTAAGTTTAACATCAGGTTGTTGTATTAATTGTGTGTGTGTGCATGAGTAAATGTAGACTTAACTCTTAATATGAATTAAGAAAGCTAAAATATTCAATACATGGTCTCTTAAAAAAAAGGTGGACTTTTTTTGTTTGTCTATTTTTTTAGCATTATATCCAGAAATTAATCTACTGATTTATGTGACACATGTACTTGGATGTGACCTGTCCAGGGTGTACCCCGCCTTTCGCCCGTTGACAGCTGGGATTGGCTCCAGCCCCCCCGCGACCCCGCTCTGGGAACAAGCGGTAGAAAATGGATGGATGGATGGATGTACCTAGATGTCCAGTTTCAAGGCCAGGTTTCATAGTGACACAGAATCAAGTAGCAGGTATTTATTTTTGGGTGGGATAAGTATTTTAAAAAGATTACCACAGACAGAGTGAGGCTGATGTTGGGAGTGCATAGATCAGAAAACTGGAGAGTGTCCTCTTAACAGCGATCCATAGTGAGGGAACTATTTGGCAGAGGCAAATGGCATGGAGGTTGTCATCTGTGCTACCTAAAGTGCAGTTACTCCAGTTACCCAGTCCCACTTTAAGCAGCTTTGTTTGAGTGGTGCAAGTTCTGTGAATTACTTTACATTGAGCTACATGCTATGGACAAGTTAGTAATACAGGATGCAGTGCATGGCTGGAGAACCTATATAGAAGACACATGAGAATGAGGAGCATAGAATTGCCTATTGTTGATATAAAATGGCCCATCTTGTGTCTTGATTCAGCTTGAATTAAGTGGATACAGGGTCTATGATCTTTCCATTCTCCCTGGTCATTTGCAAGCTTCACTTATCCTCCCCGAGTGATTCATTTGGCTTTGAGTGGTTTTGAGAGGAGAACACCACCAGATGAGTCCAGCTCAAAACATGGTTTCTAAGCATTTCCACTCACTTACTGTAGTACTGTGCTTTCCCTATTACACAAAAACAGTACAAGCAGTCAATGCTTTACATGAAAACAAATATTTTTCTTTTAATCTGCAATAGTGGTGTTCTGATAATTGGAATTACCTAAAAGATTGAGACATTGAAAAAGCAAAGAAGATTAAGAGGACAGATCATTATTGTACAGAATAGGAACAGAAACACTAAAAAGAAAACAACCTACCAATTTCTGCCAAAGTGCTCTCTTGTTTGATTACTCCCTTCCTTCCTCTCTACAAAAAAGGTTTGTGTGCATTCCTGTTGCTTATTAGGTTTAACACCAGGGGGTCTGAGCCAGACAGGGCAAAGTGTGTGCATCAGTCCATCTACACTTTTCCAACCAGTGGTGTATGAATTCATGGCTTATGCATGCTTACACACCATGTGACCATGTGTCTACAAACTTTTCGGTTTGCATTCATGTGGACAAGGTAGAGACCATATTCCATCTTCAAAACACACAGTGGCATCATCAAATGATTCACCCCTTTCATCTACTGCTACTGCTCACAGTTACTCCAGCATCTACGCCTTGCCTAATGGATTTTCAAATGCAGGTACATGAATTCTTTTAAAACTTGACAGGCATTTTCCTTTGTGTTTAGAGATGAGGATCAGGCCCTGAGTGGTTTGTGGCTGATGGTGTTGTTGAAAGATTCTGCATACAGAGCAGGAGCATTTTTCCTGAACTTGCTTGAGAAGTTCAAATGTGAGGCATGTGTGCATGTTATTTCCATATGTGGCAGACAAAACAGCTAAAATGTGTGCCATTTTCAGCTTTTGCGTAATATTATATTAAGCAAGAAATTGGGCAATTTACAAAAAAAGCAACAGAGGGTACTAAAATTTTTTGGGAGACATTTTTTAAAACATGAGATTGAACTTTCTCAATATTTAATATTTTTAAAAACGTATGTGTGCATCAGATAACTGAAAACAAAAGTATAATGAACAGTTTGCCTTATTATTAATTAGTTAAGCTACACCGCATGGGCTCTTCCAAAATACTAGAGATCTTTAGAGATTGTTTGTAGCCCCTGCAGAGCCCCTCATATGCCTGTCTGTTGCTGGAAAATACTAAAAACCTGTAATATAATTTAATTGTATATAGCCAAGATTCAAACTGAGCCATCCTTTGCACCCTTACCATGGTGGTCATATGAAAAGAGAGTTATAATGTTGATGGTTGAGCTAGCTTTTATAAGAGGTAGCTAGAAAGTATTAACAGATTGCAGTTGCAAAGCCATTAGCTTGAAGAAACATGGAGTCGTAGCACACAAAAAATAATCAAGCAATACAATTTCTGCAGGCTTTGCAGCAAAATGCATTTTCATAACTTGATACTTGAAGATCGTCTTTTTTCTACTAACAAAATAGTTGGAAAATCAATGAATACTTGGAAAATTGGTACCACAAAATAAGGTGATTTTAAGGTGTTATCACCTTTTTTGTTTTAAGCCACATAGTTCACCATTGACAGAAAGGAGACTACAACCTAGCCTACATGGTCTAAAAAAACTGGTTCTGATACAAACTGCCTACCAAATAGCCACAATGATTAAACACTGGAGTTAAAAATGACACTGTAACGGATGTGGCAGTAAACCAACATCCTTTGTGTTTGTTCAAGTTAAAATATATATAATTCTAAAGGAATCCAGTGTTGCAACCTCTCGATTCCCTGGTGGCAAGAGGTGGCAGCAATATCGCACAAATTGTTGTAATACATTTCAGTGCCACTTTAAAATATCCTAAATATTTCAACACTCAAGTGCATCAAAAAATAATCTCTCCCCTATTTAAGTCATCTCTTTTAAAAAAGAAAACATCTGATGCTGTAAATGAGAAAAACCAGTATAAACAGTACCATTGCATGATACAGGGAAGTTACAGATGCTCTTTAGTTCTAAGAAGGTAATTATATGCATGTAGAAAACAAATGCACAAAAAAGATTTAATCTGGTTATGGACATGTTAACCAATGTACAAATAGAGCACAGCCCTCCTTTAAATACCATTTTTTTTTCCAAATGGAAAGATTATTGTGCATGTACATGGTCATTTTGCCTTTTATCCACAAAAGTTGAATTACACACCAGGGTACTGTGCAGATATGCTTTCATTGACTATGAAGTTGTATTGTCATTTAGGTCAGTATCAAATGAGCTGTGACAAGCTGACCAAGCTCATGTTCTAACCAGAGTGTAATTGACTGCAAATTTTTCAACTGCCCTTTTTCAGCCAAAACGGCAATGTCGTCTAATTAACTACAGAGTACTGACAGCCTGGTACCACCTACATTTGGTCCGCAATTGATGTAAGTGCCATGTCCTGAGGGTTACTGTCAGACCTAGTGCTCTGTGAACAGTATGACATGTTCCTTCATGTCGCCATTCATCTCTCTCTGTCTCTCCGTGACAACTACTTTCTTCTAATCATGCTCACGAAGAAAACTAGTGTTTGGCTGAGGGGAGAAACAGAACAAGACTACTATGAGTGTGTGTGACGAGATAAAGACAGCAGAGACAGTGACCAAGTGAGCAAATGAGAGACTTGACGAAAGAGAGACATTCTAATAGTTGTCTTCTCTCTGTCTCTGTACACTGTGTTTCAGAGCAACGTCTTCCTAAATCAGTACCAGAGCCAAAAGCTTGCAACAATCTCCTTCAGATTTACTGCAGCATTTACATCAATTACAGCTTTTATTTAACAAATTAGGCCAGTGGAAACCAGAACAAACAATTAGTCTGTTTGACTCTTTAGTTTAAAGGAGATATATCATGCTTTACATATCAGTGTGATATGTTCATGATATATCAGTGTTAGTGCGCTGATTGAGAAACAGCCTGTGTCTCAATCAGAGTAATAACACTACTTCGAACACTAAATTTAAGTACGTAGTGCATTAGTGCACTAAAAGTCCCCAAATGCTGTCCTAAAACCTGCCAATAATCTAAAACAATGGACATTTCACGCACTTAACCTACGCCATCTTGCTGACGGAGCAGAAAAGGAAAGGCTGGACTTTCAAAATAATGGCGGCAAACAATACGGTGGTGGAGGCAAATTTGTATATACGCGAGTATGAAGTTATTTCCTTTTTTTCTTTTACACGTGTCTGTCCAGCATCTCAATAGGCAGAATGATGGTCTGGCTGCTATACTGTGCAATTTTGCTTTGCTAAGAAGATCTTCATGTATATATGTATATACAGTGATCCTCTTGATAGTCAGAATTCTTTATTTATTTATTTTTTATTTGAAATGAATACTTCCTACTGGACCGACCGGAAAAGACAGAGAGAGAAAGAAAAAAGAAAGAAAGTTTAAGTTGTTTCCTTACGGTTCTCATGTACACCGCAGCTTGCTACATATCCGACCAATTGTTTGAGATAGCGATAACCGATCCAGTACAGTTAACAGTTTTTAGCCATGTAGGGGACATAAAACAATCATTTTGACTAAATAATGTGACTTACTGTCACCATCGGTAAGTGTCAAACGTCCAGTATTCCATTTGAGACAGCACTTACCCACAATGCTGCACACTAAAAAGGCGCAGTACACACTCTGCACTGATTGCAGCGCACTATGGAATTAAGACACAGCCAATAGTTTAGGTGTGAAGCAGAATAGTCTGGTTGCACATCACTACTAGTGTCCAACATCCAATATTCCATTTGAGACTGCACTTACCCATGATAGTGCGCTCTACTGAAAAAACGTGCACAGTGGGCACTAGCACTAAATTCAGCACACTAGAGAATTGAGACACAGCCCAACTCTACCCCGTTCTGCCATGTTTGTAGCTTCATACCAGCAATACGCTAATCTCCCAACAGAGAAACATTTTGTTGCTAAGTTTATTGTTACCTTTGAAAAAGCTCTACTGAATAATGTATACATAAAACTATAGCAGCAGCAGATAAACTCATTACAGCTTTTCTTGATGAATTACCCTTAAAGCTTCTGGTCAACAAGATAGGGTTACCAGGAAATACCCAAATTCTTATCTTAATTTGTAAAAGCCTTAATGCATTACAAAAAAGCCATTTTTAATAATTTCACAGAGTGAGTTCTTTACATTAACTTGTTTATTTTTATTAGACTATTATTCCACCTTTTGTTGCATAGGCTAACCCACTACAATAAGGTTCTTGTGTAATAGAATTAAATTCTCATTTGTTCATTCATAGTTCTGAGGCAGGTTTAAGAGGTATTTAGAAGAGGGGAGATGTATAAATAGTCTTTTTGTATGCAGATATAAATATATTTATATAATATTTTGTCAGTTGTAAACCAACCTTTCGGCATTGTGAGTAAATGAAAAACTTTCACTGTTCTGCTTTGCTCAGCAGCACTACTACCACTGCTTTGCCACGTGTCTCTGCATCAGAGGCTGTTTTACCAACTCTATTTTAAAACTTTGAATAGGACCAGACCCACAAATCCTGCTCAAATTACAGGCACACGTGTCCGCCATCTCCTGGTGAAAAGCAGTAACAAGTTACAGCACCACATTTATAGATACAGCCCGTTTTATTCAGCAATGTTGCTACTTTGGTGCTTAAAGGGTTAAAAACTTCCTTTTTAACAAATCTTAAAATTAGAGGTAGTCAAGCCATCCATTAGTTATGCAATCATATTGCACTGAGCACTTTTTTCTCTGCTCCTATGTCATATAAGACAGTATTGACATCATTAACCATATTTCTCCTCTTTCTGCACGTCTTCCTGGATAAAAGCTGTCTGTTGTTGTGTCTGCATGTTAAGCTGTTTTTCCAGTCTTCTGCACCCCAGCCAGTTGAGGCAGATGTCATCCAGCTCTGCAGAGGCCTGGTAACAAGTCAATCATTTGACTCAGCTGTGTTGGGCAACGGTTGCACCTTAAAGTTGCAGGATGATAGATCTTGAGGACTGAACTTGGGCATCCCTGGAATAGATATTTCTTACCACAGTTTCCAATACTTAATGTAGTCTAACGAGCTGCCACCACCTGGGAAGGAAAAAGCCCAGAAGGAGCACTTTACCTAGTTGTGGAAACATCTGGTGTTTATAGACGCCATCCAGAGTAGTCATGGCAGAAATAGGGAACCATGACTAGACATCTGAAGTTTGACTATTAGTTGGCTCGCCACTGAGGCATAGCAAAAGGAGCTGCTAGGCCTTTCCATATATAGCGCCCCCACAGTACAAACCCACTAACCATTGCAGCTGCTAGATCCTTGTCTATACATAACAGCATCTCAAAGCAATTTGTGAGGCTTTGCTTTATCCGTGAACAACCACCTCTGTCCAGGACAGTTGGTGACTTACAGTAGTAAAGAGGGTGAGGACGGTCACATCTATGGGACGGTGTCTTGGAGGGCAGAAGTAAGCAAATTGATCAATTGTGATTCCTCAAAAACCCACCTCCATCTGATATTTATCTTCAGTCCCCTAACAAATACTGTGAACAAGAAGACACTATAATAAACTTTGACATATCACAAGGAAATAAAAAGGTCAATATCCAAAAAGAAAAAACACAAACTAGTTACATTTTGTGACATTTATTAGTTTTTCATGGATCAATTCTTAAGAGTTGAGCCCAATTTAGATTCCAGTTACATATGAGAAAAATAAATCCCTTTAAAACAATTAAATAAGTTTTCTTTTAAGTGGCTATTCTATATTAACATATTGAACTGGCATATGCCTGGATTTTATCAAATTAAATAGTTCAACTGAAATTAAAATGTGCAAGGTTGATTCGCTTCGATTACATCAGTTTTGATCATTCCCAGCCAATATTGATGATAGGTGTGTCATGATTTTTAATCTTTATAGAAATCAATCAAAACTATGTCGTGATCTCGAGGATTGAAATCAAAGATGATCGACGATCCCCACCTCCCCTGCAGGAGTAGTAGTACTGGTGCCGTTTTCCATGCGTGTGTGTTTGTTTTCTCCCCTTCCTCCTGTTTACAATAGTGATTGAAATTAGCAGGTTGGGGAGGCGTACAGAGGTAAACGCATATGACGGCGCAGCATATTGTAGCCAACGGCAAAAGTTAGCAAACCTGCTGTTTATGACATCATGGCAAGTGCAGATAAAGGAGATGCACCACCAGAGCTTGAACCCGCTTCTGCTTCCCTTAAATCACCAGTGTGGAAATATATTGCGTTCCTGTTGAATTATATTGACAATGTTCGCGTTGTCGAGAAGAACACTACAGTGTTTAAGATATATTATGTGCATGTACCACAGGAAACACTACGAACTTGGCAGGACACTTTCGCTATGACTAAAGCTATAGGTCTATTTATAGCAGCATACCTGCAGCCTTATTCAGTGGTGGAAAATGCTGGATTTAAACATTTAATTAGAGTACATGAGCCACGCTACAGTAGCGTCACTTCAGATGTGACCTTACGACTAAGTGTTGACCTCCATGTATGAAGATGTTAAAGAAAAAGTTTTGGGGGTTTGAGCAATGCAGAGTAAGTTGCCTTTACATTAGATGGCTGGACTTCAAGAGCTAATGAGTGTTACATCACTGTCACAGCACACTATGAGTCCAGTCCTTCAGACTAGATAGCAGGCGCACCTCTCATCTATATTGTAAATTATTAAAATTTGACCATAAGTGCTTAATGTGAAACATTACACAAGAAAATGAAAGCTGCTTATATGTCCCACATCTTTTGAAATAAGATTTATTGTGCAAAATTTAATGAATAAAACTAATAATTGTCGAATAGCTGAGTCTAAGAATTGCATAGGACATTGGCTGTAAGAAAAAGTTGTTTTTTTAAAACCGAGAATCGAATTGAATAGTCCTCCTAAAATCAAAAATCAAATTGAATTGAGAATTTGAAGAATCGTGACACCCCTAATGGATGTTATGCAATAGAGAGTAAACTGAACCATTTCCCATGTAGCAATAAGTGATAAGTGTACTTTGTCATTGAGCCAGTGTCCCAGCCCAATTGATTTAACAATACAACCTAATACAAGATTACACAAATATAAACAAATGACATTACAGAATCAGAATAACCATCGATACGCCATTTTTGCAGGTGGGGTAAGAAAACACATCAGGATAGAGATGGGGAAAAAAAAAAAGACTAGAATCTCTGTACCTCAAAACTCTGTACCAAAAACAGATGAGCACAAATAATTAGACCGTCACAGTATACAGAAACATATGGTACAGGTGGAAGTAGGGCCTCCAAAATATGTCCCACTGGGGGGGGCTATATGTTTTTGGCTATATCTTGACAACTGTTTGTCCGAGTCACATCAAATCCAAATGGAAATGAAGGGACTACAGTGATCATACTGCCCATGGCTTGTGTATCAACTCCTGACATTTCAGACTTTCTTGCTGGGGAAAGTTTTTCATCAACTGGTTGTTCAATTTATGTCAAACCAAATGCAAATGAAGAGACGGGTAATTGGAATTCCTGTAGTTGATTATGTGTGTGTGTGCTATCCCCTGAGGTTCCAAAATTTCCCACTTGGGGGACCTTTTATAAAAAAAAAAAAAATCACTTTGCAACAGAGGCATGTTGGTTGAAGAAAGAAAACAATTCGCTCAGCTGATATTTTAATTTGAAAAATATAAAGAACAAATTTTTATAGGTAAAAAAAAAAAAAAAGTTGGCTCCCATTTTTGAAGACAAAAATCATACAAACTAATTTATTCGGTATGGCCTGATGCTCCAAAAAATGTATATTGAGGGTAGCATCGAGGATTGGGGGCTTTCGGGGATATACCTCTGGCAGTCAGTGTATAGGCCTAGATCGTTCATGTGAGTGTGCACTGAGGTATACGAGCCCGTGTACCCATTTACAGCGCATCACTTTGGATATAGGGGCAACCTTGAAAACTAAAAGGGTTTTATTTTGTCGATGGAAGAGGGTGGGCAGAGCAGAACATCTCATATCTGTATGCTTCTTGAGCTTCTTGCCCAGCAACCAAGGTCAGTAAAGGGAGTAAGATTCAGATAACATTATTGTTTGGATCAGGGTGGAACATTTACCAGCCTCAAGTCTTTACATGATCTCAGGATTCCAAAACAGCCGAAATGGTGATCAATTACCAGCAATCCAAACTTGCAATCACGCCATGTTAATTTCACAGACAACTTCTGGAACCACAAACAGTTTGCCAGTATGGGCAAGTATGGCATCCAGTTTGTTGTTCAGTTCAGATCCAAAGTCAGTGTTCAGAGCCTGGATCTTGTTTGCTGCATTTATCCGCACCAGTTTCAGAAGGTACAGAACAAGTTAGCATAAATCCATTACTGTAAGCATCTTCCACAACCTCGACGGACAGCAAGGGCCAACATGGTCTTCATTTGCTCCATGAGTCAATCACGTATTCTGCCATATACATTCCATTGTGACATGCAGGCTCCCCTTCAGGTGCAGAGATATGATCCATTGCGTTGAGACCAGCTGACAAAATCCCATGTTAGCATTGGGATTTGCAGGTTTATAAGTTGTGCTTTTGGTTTCCCATTTTATTTTGTAGTTTGTTTCCTTGTATCGTTTCCACTTTACTTCTTGTTCATTAGTTTGATTTAGTTATTGTGTTCGCCTCCGTCTCATTTTACTGCTCGTGTATTTATTCCACTGGGTTATCTGTACAGTTGCCGGCTGGTTTTGCTCGTTTTTTAGTTGCTCCCAAGATTCTTGTCTTTAGTCTTAGCTCTTGTTCTTTCGTTCATTAATTCAGTTATCTGCATTCCATCTGCCTTCAGCCTACATTTGGGTCCAAACCTCCATACCACCTCTCATTACAACAGAATCAACCGGCCACTGTGGAATGCATACAGGTACAAAATCGAGACACAGGTTAACACAATAACTAAATTTAACCAGGTAAATATAGTAAAACTAATGCATCCGTACAACATGGATGCATGCGCAAGCCAGAGAAAACTGCATGGTTTATTAAAGTCATCATTTGTAACAGCACTGCTTTGCTGTCAGCCATACTTAGCTGGTAAAGCATGGTGAAGAAGCCCTCGTCCTGGAGGGCTGCAGCCATGCAAGAATTCTCTGCTCCAAAATATCCGATTCATATCAAATGGATTCAATAGCCTTCCAAGTTCTGCTTATTTGAATCAAGCGGATAATGGTCAAGAATCCCCAACCACTGTTTTATCATTTTCAATAATGCATATTCAAGCTAGTGACCTACTTTTAAGTTCAGATGAGTTTACTTTTAAAAATTTATCAAACCACATACACACCTTGGTCTACCCATAAGTTTCATTTTTTCGGGGAGCAAAGAGCACACTGGCATTGCAACTTCAATTTAGTAAAGACTTTTGTCCTTTTCTGACAGCAGACTCTTGAAGTCCCTTCAATTACCTCACTAAACCTGGATTTACAGAAAGACACTTGTCACAAAACTGCAAAAACATCCATCTAGAGCAGACAATTTTAGCGTGCTTTGCTAAATCTCTGTGCCACACCACAGGATCTGTCTAGTAGTTTGAGGTGCATCACAATAAGCCTAATTGGACAGGTATTTGCAAGCCATTATGACACAAAACCAATGCGTCAGTAGAAGAGCCCAAAAAACAGCATGATGCTCACAAAAAATTCTGATGAAGGATTAAGGCAGCAGTTAAGATGGAAAGGGAGGCTTTTACATGTCATAGTACAGGAAAATTGGGATGGGGAAGAGAGAAACACTACAAGAAAGAGTGAGGGAGATTAAAAAAAAAGGGGGGGAGTAGCACCCACAGTATGAGGTAAGCTAAAGTCATCGCTTGTCAGCCACCCTTGGTGAGAGTACCCCTCACAGAGCAACAGAGAGACATTAACATTCCACTCAACCTCAAATGACTCATTTATGCAAAAAGAAAGAAAACATGAGGTAAACAGCAGTAAACCAACACCTCTCTTCCTTGTCATCTCATTACATTAGATGAAATGCAAACTATTATTTTTATACAAGAAGAAAAAACTATTGCTAAACCCAAAAAATTCTCACACTGAAGTGTAATTCTTATTTTGCATTTGTTTATTAAGTTCTCAGTTATTTGGAACAGATACAAAATTTGGGCTTTGGACATTTTAAATGAAGCTTGCTGAATAGATCTCATTTATGATTGTTTAAACCTGCAAGAAAGAGATAAAATAAATGATTGTGGATGCATAACAATGATTAGTTTGTGTAAACGAATCATGGAAAGTCTTTCTGCAAACACTGGTGTGTGTTTTAGAGGAATGACAAAGTGTGTGTGTTTAGCATGTAAACATTTTGATTTTAATGGAGCTTACAAGTGAGGCCTAAAATAATACAGAAGTCAACATCTGAGGGTGAAAGGTTAAACTATAAAGATCAAAGTTGTCTCCCAAGGGCTATAACCCTATCAGAAAAACACGCGCACACAAGCACAGACACAAAAAAAAACCTTTTCTTAACCCGTTATTGGATAAGACACACAAGCCTGAGCTGAAGCACTCAATGAACAGATCCTTATTGATTTCACCTAAACATGTAATGTAGAGCCAATTCAGCTTCTGAACAACTCACTAATACTGCAATTCCCAACAAGCAATTGGCCCAAACCATGAGCAAGATACATGTACACACAGTTGCCCATCTTCTGCACATGCACATAAACCCTTTCCGTTGTACTCCAAGCTTTCATTAGTAACCTTATGAAGTAGGGTGAGGCTCTTCACACATCTTGTAACAGTGGTGGAAACGGAGCCAACTATCCTGTCACTGATTGGTTAACAGCACCCAAAAGGTCAACAAGGCAGCGTTTTAAGCAAGCTGAATGGCTCACATCAGGTTCTGCTGCCAACTGTTTTAACAGTGAGAAACTACTAAGTACTTGATTGAGTTAAGCTCAAAACTGGTGAGCAATTTCGAAGCATCGGAGGTTTTTCTTCCACTTTTTTGACCCACGTTACCACTTGCTCACTTGCTTTTTACAACCACCTTCGATTTCCCTTAGTAGACTTTACTAAATTGACATTAAAAGAGGTGTGTTTTGGCTGTACAGTGGCATGCAAAGTACAGTATTTTCGCGACCACAAGGCGCACCGTACCAAAAGACACAGTCTTATGCGTGCCATTACTGTATTTTGATCAGGCGCGGGTTTCATATACAATCCACGCCCACACTTACAACACACACACAAGCATACAAGTGTGTATTTTAAAAAAAAAGAGCAGGAGCAAAACTGAGTTTGGTTGTGCTTTATTTCAGTTGTGCTTCACCTTTTTTTTTTTTTTTTACCGGTAATTGTCATCAATCAAACCCATCGAAGTCCTCATTCTCTGTTTCTGTATTGAACAGCGGCGCTAAATCTCC
>JBAMHV010000019.1:14947972-14977846 GCA_037177535.1 Pseudomugil gertrudae
GCAGAGGAAATTCAGCTATTTGATTCAGGTGTGTTAGAAAGAGTTGCATCTAAAAGTTGCAGGATGGTAGATCTCGAAGACCGAACTTGAGCACCCCTGCTCTAAGGTTATTGGCCTTCAAACCCCTAACCTCACTTAGCTAAACTCTAAAGCCATCACACGCATCACAAACACAATATTACAGGATCACACTCACACACTTCATCAGTATTTCACATTACTACCATCTGGACACAGATACAGAACTTTAAGATTCAATAGAGCTTCAAAACCAGTTTCATCCCCTCAGCCATAACTGCACTAAACCACACATGAACACACAGTATCAGGACCTGCTGCTTTGTTGTTGTTGTTGTTGTTAGTTGTATGTCAAAACATGTATGTAAATTGTTTTTTAAAAAAAAGCGCAACACAACTGTACAGTTTTTCTGTGAAAACAAATTTCCCATAAAGGGACAATAAAGTAACTAACTAACTACTGCTCACTATCTAATCTGATTATCAGTAACTGCACCATAAAAGTTATAATAAAAATCAGGCTTACGCAAACAACACACACAAAGCAGCATTGTACAGGTTTATGTATAGTTATGTACATGAAAAAAAGGACACTGATGTCATTTTGCATGAATACCAGATGCATTTATGTTCAGTGTTAGTCTGCCTTCTTGTCTTGTCATATGATGTGTCCTACCAGTACGGTGTGCAGCACTCATCTAAATGATTTAAAACCCTAGGAGAGCCCTCAGCCGCTTGTCTCTGGAAGAGGCTTCTCAATGTTTAATGCAAGGTAATGGGCACAAGTAGGCTGCAGGAAGGCCTTACAAACAGAGAGCTCAGACAAAAGCGTTGGAGGAAGATTAACCTGACAAACGTTTGCACCTTAAGACAATCTCTTAATACCATTTTGGATTACTGCTTAAATCAATATAATGGCTGAACATTGTAAATAAGGACTTAAATTTGCTGCATTGTGTTTCTTCTTTAGCTACCCACAGACATCATTGTAGTTAATAATAAGGTGGTTGAGGCTGAATTAACAATGATTTGCTTATTTGCTAATAGACATGGATTTGTTTCAGGCTAAACGTTCTTTGTCTGGCAGCTGAAGACGTGTTGGCACAAATCTGCATTTATTTTCTCAGCATTTGAAGGCGGTTTGGGGTTAAGAAGGAAGTAGTTCACACCCAGTGCTGCAAGTACCAGTTCAATGAAGTATTTATTACCACACTGGCTGAATAATACAAGTTTGATATTTGTATAGCAGAGATCTTCCACATCTCATCAAACTGACTGATGAAGTGAGCTCTGATATGAAGTAAAGTTACAACATTAGTCTGGAAATAACACAGAAACATTTCGGTCTTTACAAATGAGATTATTAGAGGCTGAGCCAAAACATTATTGGCTGGCTCAGAAATGAAGCTGAACTTGTGGCCCAGATTTAGATTTTGTAGGCACTGGGACCTCTTTAGTAAATCTAACCCAGATAGAAGAGTCACTGCTTCTCCAAGACATAACATGTTGGCCCGAAACTATGTAAAAAATGTTTCTAACAGGAAGTGCTGTTTTTATATGAATATACATAAAACAACATAAATATCAGCGGCTGACAGAGAAGACTAGTTTTGTGAAATTGAACAGTTTCAGGGTTAATCTTGTAAGCAAGAGCAAGCTTACTGATGTCACCCCAGTTTGTTTCTGCATGTGTGCCAGTAAGCGCAGATCAGAGTCGGCCGTCATAAATAATACGTAGGTCACCTACATTACAGAATGATACCATCAATTGGATTTGAGGATGAAAACACATTAATAAATCAGACTATCTGATCAATGTCAGAAAATACGAGGTTTAAATGATCAGGTGGTTGACGGCTGATTGTTTTTAAGAGTCTGTGGCCACAATTATAAAAACTTTTTATTTTATTTTTGTTCTTCAGACTCTGCTTCAGTACGAGATGGCAGTTTGAGTTGACTTGTATCAGCAGAGAGCTTGTAAACACTTAATATTCAGTTAAATGGGCTAAAATAGAGCCAAAGGCTTAAAGATTAACACAGTATTCATAACCAAAAAAACATAAATAAAAAATGAGGGTACTAGGAGGGAGAGACTGCAGAGAAAATAAACCAAATGGCATAAAGTCAGATTAACTAAATTCTAGTCCTGCCAATGTTCCTGCTCCTGATCGGCCATACAACTAAAAATCCGCTCAGAAATGTTAGCTTAGCTTCCAGCCTTTGGGTATTATTAAATATTTCCAGTGCCAGAAAAAGTGCTTTTCTCCATTTTTAGAGAGAAAAATTACCATTAAAATATGCAGGCCATGTACTTTATAAGTGATTCAGATATCTGATAAAAGATTGACAAGAATCAACTTTTTTAATTAATTTATTCTCTTAGTATGCTCATAAGTTTCTATAGTGCTTTTCAACATTCATTAAAAAAAAAAACGCTTCCGAAACAAAACAATCTTCTTCACTATAGGTGCAGTATATGACATTATAATGAGGCTTTCCATAGAGATTTAGACATTTGGCCCATTCGGCACATATTTCATACACAACCACAGCTTCTCCTTAACACACACGCAAACACACACTTTCAGTAAGCCTTCTCAGTCAGCTATATCCATCTATCAATGTCCAAAAACCCCTCCGTTTGGTTTCAGCAGGTCATACGGGCCACACCAAACTCCAGACTGACGACAGTCGGCTCTTCTTTGGCGCCGCCGCCGTTGTACGATCCTTCCAGTTCTCCGTAGCTCTGCTTCCTGCTCTCGGTGCCGCTACTGCCCTCCACTGTCCGCTCCGTGTCCGTGTTCTCCGTGGCCTCTTCGGCCATCTCGTCTTGCTCATCTTCCTCCGCGTGATGCTGCACTTCTTTGTGGTTGATGGGTGCACCCAGAATGAGGGAGTCGGGGCGTGGCGGCAAGGGGTTGGAGCGTTGATCTCTGGTCGGAGGAGGCGCAGGGGGATCAGAGGTTGTAACAGGGGTCACGCCAAGCTGTTGGAGCCTCTAGAAGGAGAGAGTTTGTAAAAAAAAACAAACAGATTTAATAAATCAGCCTTTTTAAATGAAAATAAATTTAACCACAAGCAAACTCAGCCTTTTGAAATACCACACACTGCAGTGAAACGTTAATTTCAGGATGTATAAGATAAGGTATAAGGTACTATTGTTGTCATAAACAACCAAAATCTGTCAAAAATACAACTCAAAATGTTGTTACCTCAAGAAGTTTGAGCTCTCAAGCAACATATACTAAGCTGGAAGTTGTGTTTGTTCGTGGTCACGGCTCTTCTTAGTAAAATCATGATGATGTAACATTTAAACAATAAAAACTTTGACTCTTAAAGCTTTGTTTCACCAATAATTAACTACAATTTCCACAGAGCAGCTGTCTACTACCCAGAAAACAAATATAAACCCTTTAGGTGCTTTTAAATGTTAATAAAGTATTCAAAAGAGGCGTAGTAAGTAGGGTAGGGTAAGCATACTGTAAATGAGAAAATGGGAGTAAACCAATTCATCTTTTTTACATCCTGAGAATCTGAAAATAGCTGAGAAATACTCCACAGTGAAATAATGTATGTGTGCATTCTCTGAAATCTGCTCTGTGCCACTGTCTACGAGTGCATCCTGATCAAATTTCAAATTGCATCTTCCTTATAAACTCATTTATAAATCTGGAACTATGCAGTAGTATAAGTAGCAGCTTACACTCTCCAGTGCATGCAGCTTGCTTTCCATCTTGCGGCTGTTCTCTTTTAAACTCAAAATGGTTTTGAGGATTGACTGCCGTGGGTGCATGGATCGATCGAACTGGTGGTACATGTTCCTCCAAAACCTTGACAGGAGTACAAGAAGCAGATTAAACTGAATTCTTATTCAAACTATTGTTAATAAAGCAATAAAAGCAGGTGTACTGACTTAAAATGGTAGGGCAACGTAGAGGGCTGCAGCACAGGATGTGCTTCAGAGAAAGCAGGACTGTAGAACGGATTCAGGTAGTTCTGTTTTTCACTCATTAGATATGCCCACAATGAGTGAGTCCGCTCTCTCAACCTGGAAGACAGAAAGATAGTAATATCAGTAAAACATCCAAAGTACAAACACACAGTCTGAATTTGGCCTCTTTTAATAGCACATTTGTTTGTGGATCACAGATGATAGCAGCTTAATTACAGAGTACAAAGCCTCATTTGCACTTTTAAACACAGTTTGTACCATTCAGCGTCTGGTTGACAAATAAAAGGTCAAAAATGGAATTTTGTAAACCAAACAACAATAAATACATTTCAGGATCCAACATTTAACATCTGTAATCAGATCTTTCTACAAATAAGAAGAATTTTAACACATTTTTACATCTATATTTAATATGGGATTTATTTTGCTTTACAGTTATCAGGATATGTTTGTTAGCTATGAGAGCTTCTATTCGAAGCATTACAGCTAGTGTTTTACACAAATATCCTGTGAGTGCTGGACTTACTGCATCTCCTCTCTCTGCTTCTGATTGTTGCCAAGGAAGTTTCCATATTGGCATGAGTGGACGTGTTCATGGATCTGCAGCAGGAACCACTCGCTGAACTCAAACGCCTAAAAAGAGAGCGTTCTCATAAATTCCTTCAGTCACTTTGCAAGTAGACACCTGTTTGTGTTGCCGTACAGATTTCAACACACCTGTGGGAACTGCTCAGTCAGCTGCCAGACACACTCCAGGAACTGAGTGAAGATAGGAGACACTTCCTTTGGATCCCCATCCAACTGGTCACACCTAACAAATGAATTGAGATAAGACTTCATATGAGATAGGATAGAATAGATAGAATTAGGAGCTCCTCCTTGAGTCTCTGCAAACTCACCTGTCTGTAAACTTGTGACCAAAAGAGATCCAGTCTTTCTCTATCAGTACCTACAAGATAAATTAGTATGACACGTTTAATGCAGTACACACACACACACACATGCGTTAAAATCTTTACACATTTGTGGGTCATACCATGAAGCCCTTGATGGTGCGATAGTAGGGGTCCATGAGCAACGACCCCAGGGAGCAGACCTGGGCTGTTCGGTCCCACCCGTCAGAACAATGAACCAACACACTCACTCCTTCCACTGTCACTGCCTGTAAGACAAGAATGTGGGCAGAGAGAGAAAAAATAACAAGAAACAGGTAATAAATGTGATGGACGTGTGAGAATAGGAGATGAGTCATTGTTTATTATAAAGCAACAGTATTACCTTGCAGAGAAAGACAGCTGCATCTACTATAGCTTTGATATGCCGCAGCCAGCTGCTACCTTCTAATCCCACCAGGTAATCGCTCATGGAAAGAGACCGGACCCCAGCCACTGAGAGACAGCATAATTACATTCATGTTCAGCTTAATGTGCACTTCTTAATATATAATGCAACAGAATTCAGGTGTGGGCAGCAGCACCTTCTAGTAACTTCTGCAGACTAGCCCTCATCACGTGGATGTTTTCAATCCCAACAAACTGGAAGCGGATGTTGGAGTAATTGTCCTTATTCTCGTAGCCTTTACCTGCAGCTCGGTTAGCTAACGCATTCAACTGCAGGAAAACAAAAACACCTCTTCAGGAATTCTCTGTGTTGTCAGATACTTAAATGTAGATGGGTATGAATCTTGCTTTTTATCCTGCTCACCTTTGGCCTTGTATCCATGACGTAAACAAAGCGACTGTTGTGATTGGCCTTGCTGATGGCCTGCAGCATGCTCTCATCCTCAAGGCATCGTGCGCTAAACCCGGAAAGAGGCTGGCTGCAGCGGCACACTGCCGCCTGCCACACGGTGCAAAGAAGACAGTTAGGGGGAGATCATTTACTACATTTTCATTCTTTCTGGCTTTTGAATGCAGACATTTAGCCAAAGCTGTTTTAAATCAGGTTATTCAAGATGAATAAGTTATGCAAAAGAAGCAGCACACAATGACAAACACAAAAACAGCCAGAGCTTATGCTAAATGTTCTTTTACAGGAAAAACAGGAATCAGACCACGTAAGCTTTTGTAAGGCAAACCTGTTAGTTCAGTCAGCCCATCTGGTAAAAGATTCTACACAGTTTTTTACCCAGACTGTGATGATGGATATCTAATCATTTCTGAAACTTGTTCTAATGCAAAAGTTCAGAATTTTATCTTTTTAACAGAAATTTATCTCTTGATGTTTAAAAAGCTCCCTTATAAAACAACCCTAAAAGACATCGGGCTTAATAAAATAAAAACATCTCTCACATACTACATGTATCTTTATGTACCTTCTTCTCTTGATAGAAATATGTGAGGACGGGAAAGCGACCTTTGCTTCTGAACTTGGAGCTTCCCACAATGATCGGCTTATTTGCTGTGATTGGAACGTAAAGGTCCCGTGGATATGTCTCACACACCTGGTAAAAACACAAAACAAATGCATTACAGACACAAAAGAAGCCATCACACATCACTAGCTGGTTTAGGATTATTATCAGTGTGGTTAATACTCAAATACACTGGAGCCCTTCTTGGTCAATACGTTTTTTTAATTAAAATTACGCAATTAAACTAAATCATTGTGAAAAGAGGGCCTGCCCGTCCATCCCAACAGTGTTAAAACTGATATCTAGCACAAAGAGTGAAGCTCTAGCGCCCTCTTCTGGACAAACATGCACAATGAATTTATAATATTTGGTAATGATAATGTTTATTAAAGTCATGGCTTTACAAAAAACAAGTTTCCACAAAATGCAACATAACAAATATGTATTATCTTAATTTGTGCACAAACATAAACCTTAAGAACATTCAGCATGTAAATTGGCTGCATGTGAAGTTAAATGAGCACCGACTGAGTGATAAGAGAGACCATGTTATCTTTATTAGAGGGTGTTAATGGCACTGAGTTAGAGGCAAGGTTCAAAAACTGTTTGTCTTTACCGTATTTATGTATCATTTTTATTACATTTTCTACTTTACACATTTATCTACTTCTCAGAATATTCTATATAAATGTAAACAGTCAGAAATCTGAAGCAGCCTGCAGAGCATCAGGAACATATAAGAGTTTACCTTATAGTCTCTGTTGACATCAGTCATCTGCCATTGGTCACAGGGGACGCCCATCCTCTCAAACTCAGCCCCGAGGTCAATGAGCTGCCACCCTTCCTCTCTCTGCTGGTCATTCTGTTTGGGGTTGTAGGAGAATGCATAGAGCTCCTCAAAGTTTACTGCAACAAGAAGAAAATAATGCTTTAAATAGATGCAGAATATCTACTTTTTTTAATGAATGACAAAAATATAGAAGCCTGAGATGGACTGGCAACCTGTCCGGAGTGTACCCTGCCTCTCGCCTGCAAATAGCTGGGATGGGCTCCAGCCCCCAACAGATACATGGGAAATGAACAACACAGCACAACTCGACACAGACACAATGAAACCCACCCGGCCGTAGAAGACACAGCAGTGAGCTGTAGATGTCGTGGCAGTCTCTTTCTCTTTGTACCACAAAATGAACCACCCTGAAGTTACGACAGTGAATGACCAGAGGACAGCCTACGGTGGTTAGGCTGCGCTTCTCCACCGAGGCGATATGGTGGTGCAAAATCTGGAGGAAAAAAAAGGAGTTTGAGGTGGATTATTTTCAAAGGAGGCTGACTGTGAAAAGAAATTCTTCTTTTATTAAGAGCATATACACCTGATGCAAAAGAATTATGAACGAATATAATATTATAGAAGTAAGTAAGTATCTGAACAAGCTGCAAATAAGAATAAACTACATTAATGGTGGTCTGGAATATGATTAAACCCTTATTAATTTTTTGTATGATTCTGAACCAAAAGTATATTTAATAATAATCAAATGGGATAATAATAATAATTTAATTAATCTTTGCATCTTGAATTTGTTCTTAGATTAGAATAAATCCTGTGAACGCTGAGGAAGAGTCTTATAAACATTCGAGTATCAACACATTTGAACCAAATGAGCATTTTTGATGTTTTCTGATGTTCAGTTCAAAGAAATACAACAATAAAGTTACAACATTTAGTTGTTTTAGGATAATTAGCATGATTTTGAAGATGGTATCCTTATAATTTCTCAGTTTTTCACTTGGTTGGCTGCGCAGAGGTCATACTTTAACCACGACATCTCTCCATACATACCAAAGTGGCCTCCACTCCCAGATCCACTTTGCAGAATGAAGTGTTTAATAATTAAACAAATTCAAATGAAACATAAAGCTATTTTTATATTATCTGAAGCTCATGGAAATGTTCTTTGTAACTAATTTACCACTTAAAAATTAGGGAAAAAAATTCGGCTTCAGTGCACATCTTTATTAGATTAGTTTATAAATGTCTTAGGAGGATGTTGGTGAATGAGACCCATTGTACTTTGGTATTCTTAAACTTTTCCAAGAAGACTTGAAAAGTAAATTCCTTCATGTTAGGAAACCAATGGCAAAAATCTTTAACTAGTCAAAAACGCAGTTAATTGTTGACAAACGGTAAAACACACACACACACACAAAATACCTTCTTTATGGTTAACTAGTTACTTACTGAGCAGTCCCAACATTAAAACCACTAACTGTTCATGTGAGCAACGCTAATAATCACTGCAATGTAATGTTTTATTAGGATTTACTGGGTATTGACATTATTGATAATGCAACTTTAAGAAGTAATATTTATCTGGAGTATGTTTCATGCCACTATGTCCTCCCACTCCAGATTACTGAGACCCAAGACTCATGATTAGCTTTAAGAACACAACAAAGATATCTGGTGGCTCCAGCAGCTCCAAACAGTTTGATCCTTTAAGGCATAAAAGTGTAGAAAAAAAGTCTCATCCTGACAGGACTGTGGTGCCAAATGCAACAGGATACATCCTGTTTAAAGCATAAACAAAAGGAAACGATCATGTTTATGCTGGATTTGTTCAACTGTTTTAACTTCAGATTATCATAATGCTTATTGAAAAGTAAGAAGGTCAAATGTGCATTATCATAATGAATGCATGCAGCTTGAGTCCTCATACCATGGCAAATCATTAAAATGCACATTCATCAGCATGAATAATAAGTTAAACACTGACTCAATGAGGAAAACACACACACACACACACACAATCTGAATGTGAATCCCACCAGCTGTTGAGACATAATTAATATTTTATGAGGCCTCATAACATTCTCATTGTCCTGAAGGATCATAAAATGACTTCACAACCCAGACAGGAACCAGACGGCCCGAAGAGAGAAATACACTCAATTAACAAAAAAAAAAAGGTAAAAATAAGTTTCCATTTACTCAGCAAAGAAGCAGGAAGGATGGTGAAGATGAGGTCAAAACCCAGAATTTGCCTCACACAGCATTCTGAACCACACAGACCTCTGTGCAGTTAAAATAAAACATCACCACATAACAGCATTAAAAAAGAGCTATGTAAAACACCATTTACCCAAATATGTATCGGCCGATCTGGTTGATTAGAATGAAAATGTAACCACAAATAACTCCGTATAGGAAACTAAATCAAGCATAGTTCTTATTGCGTTACATGAACTGCTGCACCTAATCTGTTCTATAGAGATTATCAATGATATCCCATCTCAGATGGCTGCCCTGTGATGGTCACAGTACTGGTGATCTACTTGATTGTATTGCGACATTTAAAAAAGCAGCAAAAACATGTGTGAAATGTGTTTTTCAGGACTGATCCGAGTTTTCACAATGCTACAACTGCGATCCTCTTTCATGCACACGCTTCACAGAAACACACACAACAGGATATCCTGCAGCTCTTTACTTCTTCCAACCATAAAGAGCATTGCATTATCTCTCACTTTCATTACACAACACTTAACGCACACAAGTGCACAACCCAAGATGGCAAACACGTAGTTGTGCCTCACATGGCTGCAGCAGCATCACACTGGAGCTCCAGCTTCAGTACAAAAGGTGAAACATTAGTGGTAATCTTGACTTTTATACATTTTCACCTGGGAAAAGTGGACACGGAACAATTGTCACCCCAAAAAATACTTACCCAGACCTCCTGTGCAGGAGAGGTTGAATTGTTGGAGCTGCTCTCCACAAAGATGAGATGTGTGGCTGTGAGGTACAGCGTGCCACTGGTGGATTTGTTGCTGAAGCGATCCACCAGCTGCACCTGCTCCACCTGCAAAGATACAAATGCATGCCAGTGATAACTAACTGATGAACAGTTAGGCGTTTGTTTCTTTATTGGCTGCGTATAAACAGGAAATGATGAGAAAGAGGAGAGATGGGAATGACAACTCATGCAAAACTAATAAAAGGTACACTTGGCATTGCTTTTGGCTGGCTCATCACACAACACTGACCAAAAAAACTTAGTTTATTCACAAGCACACAGACACCTATTAGAGACATATGAGGAGAACATCTACAAAAGTCACACATTCTCCATTAAAGTGCTCCGACCGTCCCGGGTTCCTGTCCAAACTGTCCAAATCCATGATTCGTCACATTAACAGCTCTTGTGTTGACTCAGATATCCTCTTCTTTGTTGCCTTTTTCCTGTTCGAGCTCAGATATGATGCAACGACTGACCCCGTTTTTGTTTCCAAGCACCCTGAGATTCACAGCCTTGTAAGCAGGCTTCTTGCAACAAACAGGAAGTTAAACGTGTGCGAGTAATAAGAATAAGAGGAGGAAAGAGGGAAACACGAGATTTATGTCCCTTAGGAAAGGGAACTATTGATGCAAGCTACACTTTACTTCAAAGTACCTGGACAAAAGGGCTAAATGTTTTTTAATGCAAAAAGAATTAATATATTCATCTTTACTGGGTGCCTCTCGCCCGTAGGCAGCTGGGATAGGCTCCAGCCCCCCCGCGACCCCGCTCTGGGAACAAGCGGTTGAAAATGGATGGATCTTTACTGGGTCACAATAATGTCCTCTTGTGTCTCAGTAAACTATGGGGACACACCCCATCTGCAGGTGATCACACCCAGCTAAAGCTTGCAAAGTCTATAGGGACTGTGTGTACTCTGCAAGTAAATACAATGGTTCTTAAATCTCAAAAACTGTTTCACACTGTTGCCTAACCTGATTAAACTTATTTCAGCATCCTCACACTCAGAAGTAAACATATTAGAAAAGATTTGTTAGTCTTTGTTTTACTGCACCTACATAATAATCAGTGTAGTGAATCTGTATTTGGATTTGCCAAGTTATATTTGTACACCAGAACAAATAATACAGATTTTAAACCTCTGCTGATGGTTAAAAGGTAAAGTATAAAAAATGCACCATTTAACATCCCTGACGTCACAACCTGCAGACAGCACCATCCATTTGTTGTCATTTGAAGCAGTACAGGCCTGTTTAATCTCATCTTTGTAAGTGACTTAGAAGTCAAAACATTGGATTAAATCTTTCACTCTTTGGCACAACTTAGAATAAAAGACCGTTTGATAAAAAAGACTAGTCTACATATAAGGAAAGCTACAGATCAACAATAATCACACTCATTTCTTCTGACACCGTTGTGTCTGACATTTTCATTTTAAGTCACACAAAAGTCACTCGCTGACTTGACGAAAGTAATAAACTAAATCAATAACTCGACGTTCAAGTAGTGAGATTGCACAAAGGAAACTTAGCTATCCGATGCAAAGAGGGGAAAAAAACAAAAAGCTCATTGATGTTCATCACGCCTGACCCTTGGAGCAACTGGCGACACCTGCTAGCCACCGTGCTACTTGTCAGATCCACAAACATAAACTGTAACAGTGGTAAATGCAAACACGTAGCGATACACGAGCAAAGCAAACATTATTAAAAAAAAAAGAAAAGAAAAACACAAAACAAGGCCGGGTTGCTGACTGTACCCAATCCATTTTATTAGCAAGAAAATGTTAGCTACCTTAGGTGTTCGGATATGTTCCATTTGTCCGAGTCGAAACAGCGTTCGGCACCTTCCGGGGTTCAAACAACACCTTTTTGTGACATTGATATGATTTCCTCAGATGCTGCAATATCCTCCTTAGCTTTTTCGGTGTTTTTCCCTCTTGTGTATTTATATTCAATTATTTCACTCCTTCATCCGCGTGAAGTCTACGGCAATTACAAAACACCGTAGCTCGCATATTGTCAAAACAAAGGCTGTTAATTTATTCGAATAAAGAATTCACACATTTTAAAATAACGTTGTATTTGAGATCGTACTGAATAAATTGTACTTCACTTGTATTAGATGTTGCAGACAGCTAAGGATTTATTTACCTAGTCTATGAGTGAGATTGTTCCTTTATTTTGATGGAAAGACCGGGGCTAATTTCTGGTCGTTTCCGTTCCGTTGTTCGCTGTAGCTAAAAATCCACCCAAAGCATCGTCAGTCCCAGGCAGGCCAGTCTTTTGCGCATGCGTGAGACGCCATTGGATCAACTGACGTATTTTAAAACTCGCAAGGAATTATGGTAAACGTAGTTGAGAAAAAAAAATACCCAAAATGCACCCGCACTAGGAAAATACCAGGCGGGGAATAAGAAAAGCATGCCATGCGGGAAGTAACTCCACGACATTTGAGGCTTTTGAAAATTTAAGAAAGTTTTAACAGATTGGGAGACAGTGGGAGGCGGCAGTGAAAAAGTCCCTTATTTATTCAGAACCTAATAGACTTCTGTTGAAGCATGGTTTGAACGAGTTGGCTACTTTGGCCCTCACGCGGGCAGGAAGGCTAACTGACGTTTGACGCTGTGTTGTGTTAGTTAACTCCAAATAGCTTGTACTTTTTAAATGTGTGCTTCCTAGGAGAAAATGTCGGGCTTTAGCTTTGGATCGGGGGCTCTCGGCACCACCAACCCGGGTGGCGGGTTCTCTTTTGGTGCTGTTACCAGGTAATGACAAATATTATTCAGCCATCTTGGCTAACGCTAGCCTAGCTTTATGTTATCAGATAAAATGTGGATGACTTGATAAATGCTAAAATTCCCATTTGAAAGTTTGTCCCTGAAAGACATGTAAAAAAAACAACAAATAAAAAAATCTTTGTTGGAATAGAAAGAAAAAAAATCCTGGTTTTGGTCTTCTGCATCTGGATAATCTAGTTATGTTTATAAATAATTATTATATTGAAGAAACCAAAACGTTTTGGACAAATTTAGATTTTATGAGTGTGCAGACAGATTTTATGTCAAATATGTAACTCGTTTGTTTATTTTTTAGTGCGCCTGCAGCCAGTACCAGTGGCTTTGCTTTTGGGACTGCTTTGGGAACAGCTGTGGCACCTGCTTCCACCACCAGCACCACTCCATCTCTTGGTCTAGGAGGCAGCCTTTTTGGTCAGAAACCTGCTGGAGGGTTCTCTTTTAATACACCCTCCTCAAGTAATATAATCACACGTGAAGAAAAATGTGCAAGCATTTAAATAAATGTCTGCTTATCGCATGCCTGAAATTGTGGTTATTCATTATGGGATAACCAATAACTGTGATATTATTCTCCTCCAGGTGCTGCTGCACCCACTGTAGGCCTCACATTGGGTATGTTTGCATTTCTGACACTACTTTATCTGAAGATTTGTTAACTCCCCTTAACTTATCCTCAAATTATCTTCATATAATTGCTTTCAGGTGCCCCAGCCACTACAGCTACCACAACTGGCTTTGGTTTAGCTTTGAACAAGCCCACTGCCTCAGCAACACCCTTCTCCCTCACCACCACTACCATGTCTTCAACTGCTGGAGGAGGTTTAACATTTGGCTCTGTCCTGACATCCATGGCTCCACAGCAGCCTGCTGCCACAGGCTTTACCCTTGGCCTCGGTGGTGCAACAACCTCCACAGCGCTCTCGACAATACCATCGTTGGGCACGGGTCTTTTCTCAAACACTGGTTCTACAGGTACGACAAAGGCATGGGAATGGAGGATTTACATGTTCATAGCAATTGACCACAAAATCTCTGAGAACTCCTTCATGACACATTGTAGAGGTAATTCTTTTTTCCATATTGTTGCGTGAACTACTTACCTGCATGTTTTCTTTGTGTTGCAGGTTTGGGTCTGGGTCAGACCACTCTCGGAGGAGGAGGTGGGTTAACTTTGGGGTCTCTATTGGCTACCTCAACAGCTGTATCGGCTGCTCCTGCACCTGCCCCAAGTATTGGCCTGGGAGGAGTCGACTTTAGCACATCTTCTGAGAATAAAAGCGACACATCTTCCGGTGCTAATGCACAGTATGTTCTTGTTATTGCATTTATCTTTATAAAAGGGCAGAGAAACTCTTGCTTTCTTTCATATGAATACTTGTATTTCCAATCGTTCTTTATCAAAAAAATAAAACAACAAAATGTTTTTGTTTTTCTTTCCTTACAGGGACAGTAAAGCCTTAAAAGATGAGAATCTGCCCCCAGTTATTTGCCAGGATGTTGAAAATTTTCAGTAAGTATTTTTTTGTATATTTGTTACCACTTGGCTAAATGATATGCTTAAGTGTGTTACCTTGGTTTCTTTTCTTTCGTTTTGAAGGAAGTTTGTTAAGGAGCAGAAACAGGTTCAGGAGGACATCAGCAGGATGTCATCAAAGGCTATTTCAAAAGTCCAAGATGATATCAAGAACCTCAAGCAGCTTCTCTCCATCAGTGCAAGTGGTCTTCAGCGCCAGGCCCTAGCCATTGACAAACTAAAGTTGGAGACGGCACAGGTAAAAACAGATTTCATAGTATTATAGATTTAATTATTAATATGATTTCCAACATCCAGATCAAACTGTGTCAAAGGAGAAAAGATTTACCGTGCTGTTCAAACTTTCATTAACCCAGTGGTAAACAGAAAAATTAATGTTTGAGTGTCCTTTTTTTTGGATTGAGTATGTATCTTGGTAGTGAAACCTTTAAATTTTCAACATAATCCCTCCACAGCTGACAGCACTGGTAAATGGCTCTTCAGATGTGAAATAAGGTACAAATAGCTGTTTTTTTTGTCTGTTTTTAAGGAGCTGAAAAATGCAGACATAGCATTGCGTACGCAAAAGACACCCCCTGGACTTCAGCATGAAAACACAGCTCCCTCAGAGTAAGTGAACTATTGAACTACATGGTCTACACACATCAAAAGCAGATAAAGTTGTTCATTTAAGATTATGCTTTTTGCTATATTTAGCATTATTTTCTGTCAAATGGAGCCAGGATGAGTTAAACCAATCTCAGTTGGGGTTATTGTCCTCCAAATATCTGCTTTTAATACTTTATGTATGTGGATTTCTTTTTCATTTGTGTACGTTTTTATGTTTAGTTATTTCCGTAGTCTGGTGGAGCAATTTGAGGTCCAACTGCAACAATACCGGCAGCAAATAGAAGAGCTGGAAAACCATCTAACTACGCAGGGCACTGGCTCCCACATCACCCCTCAGGGTAAAATCACTTTGTGTACAGTTGTCAATAATCGGTATATTTAATTTAAATATAGAAATAACTCATTCACTACCAAAGATGTCAAAAGAAGCACTTTTAAATGAGAAGGGCTGCAGAACACTCAGGTGAATCTCCTGAAAATCAAGCTTTTATTATGTAATTTTGTAAAGTAATAAGCTGGTAATAGAGGAAATGAAGGAGGGATGGATAGAGAGGGAGGGGGCTGGATAAAGGGATGGAGGAGTGGAAAGATGGATTGACTTGTAAAATGTTTTTGTTAAAGGATATACTGAATACGTTATTTTGCCACCAAAACTCTTTGTTTATGTTTTTTTTTTTAAGAAGTAAACAACTGTTCAGAAGTTCAAGTTGCTATTGAAGTGAAAATATTTGCATCAGTTACTTTTCCACTCAGTTACTCGCTGCACAAAAAAGCTAATTTTCTCAGTATTTTGGTCAAAAGCTGCCATTTTTGCTGCAACTTCCCCATCTTCTACTGCAGGGATAGAAACAAACCTTTTTTTTTGCTAATAGAAGAAGAGAGTCTACACACTCTTAGTAGTTTTTATGTTTCTGCAGTCCTAAAATATTCTGTGGGTCCTGAATGTAAGCCAAAATGCTCCAAAACACTGGTGGTATGGAGCTCTCTGCTGAAACAGTGGCTGGTGGTGAATAAGTTATGAGTTTGTAATGTGGCAAACTAGTAATTGGAAGTAATGTAAAATTGACTAATTCTTTCCATTGTCCATCTCAAATTTAAAGTTATAATTTTATGTCTTATCATTTTTATCTTTCTTTTCAGATCTGACTTTGGCCATGCAGAAATTGTACCAGACATTTGTTGCCCAGGCTGCCCAGCTTCAGTCCGTCCATGAAAATGTCAAGGTTTGTGGTTTTTTTTCTCATTTGTGATTAGATCAAAGGTTAGACAATGAGCTGTTTAGCAAGACAAATTTTAGTTGATTATTGTTTTAACATTTTAAGCAAACATTTTCATCTTGCCTTTCTGTTTATATCCAATCCAATAGATTCTGAAGCACCAGTACCTTTCCTACCGCCGAGCTTTCCTGGAAGACTCTACTGATGTTTTCGAGTCCAAACGGGCATCTACCAGAAAATGGCAGAGTGCACCACGAGTCACAACTGGGCCCGCACCGTTCTCCAATGTGCCCAATGCTGCAGCTGTTGCCATGGCAGCCACGTTGACCCAGCAACAGCAGCCAACTCCAGGTCTGACTGCCTACAAGTTCTAAAAAAGTTCTCCTCTTCACCTTGTTTAAGATAATAAATGATGAAGAGGAGAAATTAAAGTAAACATACATGTTGGAAGAGACAAGTTGAGTGTGCTTTCTTTTCACTTATATCTTAGTAGCAAAAAGTTAAAAACATAACAATTAAAAATAGTTAGACAAAAAAAACTTAGCTGGTGCTAAGATAACGTTGCTTTCTGTCTTAAAGGTGAGAGAGAGGGAGATTTAAGGGATATCTGCTGGGTAATGATGACAGGAAGCCTTTGTGTTGCCTTACCATTTTGTCACTGAATCTAAGGTTTCAAGGATAGGAGACATATTTTATATGCATCCTACAAACATTAGAGTGAATGCTTTATTTAATACACGCACATGTGCACAATGACCATCAGACTGGTAGTATTGGTATTAATCCAGTACTTAGTTAAAATGAAACAGCATTTGATTGCTCTCATTTTCTCTGTGCCCTCTTTGGTTAATAGTGCTTGTACTGCTCTAGTACTGGGAACAAAAAAGATGAATGTCTGTCTAGCTTTTTCATTTTTTCCACTTGTAACTGAAGCTTATAAATCTTAATAGTTAGGGTTCTGTTTTATTCTAACAAACCATTAAAAAGACTACTTTTGTTAATGTTATACAAAAAAGAGTTGGGATCATTAGGTTTCTGCTGTGATTAGTCCTGATGAAATGTGTATATAGAGATTTTGTACTATTGATTTGGGTGTGCTGTGGGTATTTAAGGCATACATTTGTTGGATTGTATTCTACTTTTGGTAAATCCAGTGTTCAGGTATGGAGCTCTTGTTCATCCGATGCTAAATGGTATTCGCTTAGTCAAAACTCTAAAACAGGTTTCTATATTTAAATTTATATGATACTTTTGCCTTTGTTGTTTAAAGCTGCAGCTTGTTTAAACCTTCAAGATGTGGGAAATAAAACATTAATTACCAAATGTCATTTAAAACTTGAACATTTGGTGTTTTCTCTTTTTTAATAATTTAACCCATATAGTAGTATTATGCAGCATGTCTAATGTCTAAGATGAGTTTGCAAATAGTTTGTAGGTTTTCAGAAACCTACCCAAACAGTTTAAACTGGCCTTTCACACTACAATTCAGTCTAAATGCTTATAGACATGTATTTTTAGTTGTACGGAAGAGCTAAAATAACACTGTCTATAATATCTGCTATCACATCTCTGAGGTGTTAAAAGTTTGAGCCATTTTTGTAGGCTTTGGTTTGTAGCCCATTTATTCGGCATATTTGGGCACCAACAAATGAAGAACAAACTAAGCAACTACTATTAGGTATATTAGCACGTTTTCTGCCCCCTCTCCCTTATTGATAAATTAAGAAAATATGTAAATAAACACTTTTTGTGGCAGCATAATTATTGGGTGAAATGTAAAGAAAAAAGTTGAGAAATGTGAATATGTTGGCAGAAATGTAAACTTAAGTCTCACACTTCCTGCTGGTTTTTGCAGATTAGACTGTTATATCTTATTAAAATGAGCGTGACATAGTTTTAATGTAAATATGTGAAAACTTTACCACGTGTACTACACAGCCAGATATGTGGAGACTATTTTAAGTAATCGCTTCACCAATCTGTGTGCCAAGGAGGGGTTGAGGCTGTTTTACCCGTCATTTGCTTCACTATAATTTACAGAAAAAAGCATGTTACAAACAAGCTGTTACCATGATAGGTACAATCTATATTTGTGGAAGATTTGCTAAACCACCTTAGTGCCTGTAGATTTTTTAGTTGCTTTCCATAATTTTTTGTTTTTTCTATAAAGCCAAATTAATTTCTGATTGTTCTGGATGAACTTTGAACATTTGTTATGCCATTCCTGGCCCCAGAAATAGCTAAGCGTGTTATAATAGTTTTTTTTTTTTTATGTTATCAAGTAAATTAAGTAAATTTTCTTTCTCTATTGCCAACACAGTGACAGGAGCTCAATTTTTTGCTTCATTAATCCAAGTCACAAGTTCTATTTATTTACCTATTTATTTCTATATGACTTTTGAAGTGCTTAGTCCAGACTAGGAATTATATTTCTGAGAATAAACGGGATCGCAGCAGATGTGCAACAGGCTTCCACCTACGTCTGACAGATTATTTAATCCATACACTTGTACACGTGCTGGTTGGTTGTTGGCCTGGCACTGTTGGGGTTTGTACATCTTTGTGACAGAAGGTAAAGGACGCCAAAAGACTCAGGACTATAAATATAAACATTGATTGCCTGAATTGTAAATTTTAATATAATGTTCACTGATCATACTTGATGCTGTTTACTAGTTAAATACATATTGCTGGCCTAAGTAAAGCAGAGTGTGTGTGATATTTGTATGATTTTATTGGAACTGTCATTTAGATCGCATGCTGAGTGGCAAACGGCGAGCTTTATCTCTGAATGCTAAAAAAACCCACATTGTGCTGGTTGGATTGCAATGAGGCCTTTCCAGTGTTGCTTCATGTTGTCACTTAAGGGCTAATATTGGCAATATTGGGCTGGTTATTTTCAGTGAGGGTTCACAAGCTGTAGTTTCAGGTAGTTTTGTTCCCCAAGGTTATGTATGTATGACCTATTTCCAAAAGTTTGAAATGATTTGGTGAGGTCATGCTGCTCATACTGGGTATGATGCATTAGTGCCAATGAATGGATAGGTGAGGTTTTATTTCCCATCAAACTGTCATAGGATACAGTAAAACAATCAACATTAATTTTTGAAGGCACTTTGTGAGAAGAAAAAGAAAAAAATATTGTTTTGGGCATGTCATTCCTTTAGTTAATAACACTAAACACTTATCAGTATGTAAAATGGGTTTGGATTGAGCCAGATGTCTGAAGGATTTCCAGGTTGTCTACAGTTTAGACTGCTGATTTCTTATACTTCAGATTGTCTTCCACGTTTTTTACGTTTTACCGGCTAAAAAAATAACACTGAAAATTCATGATTCTTGAACTTCTTGATGATTTATATTTACATTATTGCTCCTGTCGGGATGCATGCAAATGCTGTAGTTTGATTAATGCCATGTACCTCCTGGTTTTACACCACCTTCCACATTGTTTTAATTTGTTTCTATAAACAACGTCAAGATAAAAAAATAGGACTGTGATATAGAAAAAAAAACCTTTCAGTATGATGATTCAGTGTTGGGCAGCTGTAGACTTAAATGTTCTTTTTTCACAACAAACTTCAATAATTTCTTTACATATTCATTTTTTCTTTGCCCCTTAACAAAGTAGTTTTTCTAGAGGTACTATAAAGTTTAAAGAGCTTAAACAGGGTTTAGATAGACATTTAAACAAGTGCAGGATGCTAAATTATCACTTATCACAGACTTGATCTGACAAATGATCATATTTGTATCTAAGAGATTCTTCTGGAAAGATTTGATTGCATTTCCCTCTTTAGGCCTGTTCTGCAGTGGTTTTTTTTGGACCAGTTTACACTGAAACACATCTGTAAATGTCAATTTAAACTTTATCTAAATCTTTGAGTGTTTTTAATTTGTAACAGTGTGTTTTTAAGCATATATCAAATGCCTGTTGAAACAATATATTTAATATATAATATGGTGTGCCTTTTAAGCTATATATGATTGTTTGGTGCTTTTCTTTTTTGGAGCATATGCTAGTTCATTCACTCAAATCTAGAAAATTTGGAAACTTGTCAAATGCAGTAGCATTTAGTAATTAATAGCCAATTCTGTTCTTACTGTTTGTGTTTTATGTAAGTGGAAATGCATATAATTTGACAATAAATCAGTTTTTAAATAAACATTTGTCCTGGTTTCTTTTTGATTGAAGTTGTTTTAACTTTGCATTATAATTGGACCCATCCCAAAATTTGATTGCATCACCAAAACTAATGCATAGATAGAAAAAGACAAGTTTCTGAGTGAAAGAACTAGCAGATGTTTTTTTACTTTTAAAAACACCTCACCCCCCTACTGATTTAATAGTTTTGTAAACAAGTGAGAAGGTTGCATGTAGTAGGACTGAAATCAGTACATTTTATTAATTCTGCTTATTTTTAAAGCATCATTTCAGATTGTAGTTAACACTGGAAGCAAAATGCAACATTAAAGTATCATATTGCTGCAGATTACAGCATTTCCTGCTCTTGTGAACCTCGTATAAAACCATGCAGAGCAGTGAAACAGTAAAGCGCATGCTCTCTCTGTGCTTCAGGGACCCAGGCACCCCTGGGGGCAGGGTTTGGAAACCCCTTTGCTTCTGCAGTGGGCACTAGTTTGGGCTCTTCTACTCTTGGAGGTACTAGCTCTGCTTTTTGTGAATGGGTATTCTCTTTTATTTTGGCTTTTCCTTGCATAAGCTCTGTTTTTGTGTGAGGTTTCATTATATAGGTTGTTGGCATGTGTGAAAGGAAAGTTGAGCCAAAGTGAAGAATTTATTTGTATTAAAGTGAGGAAGTGCGTTCACACCACAAGAAAACTGAAGAAACTCTTGCTGCAGGTCACTGTTCTTTGTCTTGGCCTGTCACAAGTTGGATAATGGTTTTTATTTATTTTTATTCTGAGAGTGAATTTGACCAGACGTTTTCACCGCTTTGTGAAATAATTTGTTGGTTAAACAAAGCAACAACAAACCTTTCTACTTAACATTGTGGGAACAGGTGGTCTGAACGCACGATGCCGGTGTGTTTCCTTGGTGGTGTGTTTGGTGAAACCTTTGCTACCTCTCTTCCTTTGGCCTTTGCTTTGCTGTGTTGTGTTCTGTGGGTCCACACCTCTGTAGTGAGAAGTTAGCCGGTATGTGGCTGTGTATGAATCCGATTTGGGTATTTGTTTTGCATATGTTTGCTTATGCCTGGCTGTTTACTCCTGAGGCACTGCTCCTTTTTGTTTTATTCCTAGTGTCGGACGTGTGTTAAAACCACCCTGACTTCCATGTCACTTTCTCCCACAGGTTTTGGTGGTGGGCCAGGATTTGGTGGGGTGGGGACTGGGGGGTCTTCTTTTGCCTTCTCCACCAGTAAGCCCACAGGAGGCAGTCTGAGTGCAGGTACACTAAAGCCCTGTATACCACCCTTACACATGGGTCCTGAAATTAAAATAATAATAAAGAAGAAAAGTTATTTTCATGTACAAAACTGAATCCAGTTTCTAAATAATCTCTACAAAACCAAAAAGAGTTAACAGAGGAGTGTGTATGCACTGTAAATAGTAAAGCTGATGCAAGCAGTAGTTGAGGTTGTGGTAAGTTTCATGACAGCCACTTTTCAGTTTTGTAGTATTTACACAGACAGCATGTAAAGATCATTGCACTAACTCTATTATTCACTATATTTACATTTATATGACCTTCCATATGTCTTGTCCTCTTTTTTTTTTTTAGGCTTTGGCAGCAGTAGCAGCAGCTCAGGCTTTAATTTCAGCAACCCAGGCATCAACCCTTCGGCTGGCCTGACCTTTGGTGTGTCTACCCAAACAGCTCCAGGCTTTGGCACAGCAACACCTCTTCTACAGTTAAAGAAGCCCCCTGCTGGTAATAAAAGAGGCAAGAGATAGAGGCAGGAGAAATATTAACCCTGTGACAGAGCAGCTGAGCAGTTTGGGGCTTGTAGCAAAATAGTCCTGGCCTCTCAAAAGCATAAAACAGATCAGAGGAAGAGGGGATTTAAGGTCAAATGTAAAGGGACCAAACAGGATGATCAGTTATTGACTCGCCTATTTGAAATCCTGTTAAGTGTTTGGTTAGCATGGAAAAATGAAAACCCTATTGATCATCCAGCATTGTTTATGCATTGTTTATGCTCTGGTTAGTCAGTTTCATCCGTAGTTGGAAGCTGTTAAAGTTACATAATGGCATGTAAAGAAAGATTTTTTTTAATCATTTTGAGTGTGACTAAAGCCAATTATCTTTGATCCAGTTTGCTTTCACTGTGAAGTAGCAGTGCTTTTGAGAATGCCAGACTAGAACATAACTGGGTCCCTACAAATCGTTTTTTATTGCAAAATTAAGTCCAAATATTATGTCTAAGTCTTTTTCCCCTTGTTTTGCACCTTGAGATGGATCAGTTGGTTTCTTCATGTCAACACAAAATGTGGCCTGGCTGCATAGATCTGCACTCAAAAGGTTGTTTCAAATGATGAGATGGGTAAAGTAAAGGAAAAGAAGTGGATGTGAATCCTAGCTGGCCGGAGGCAGTATATAGTCCCTGTGTGCAAGTATCATTGTAGTGTGCTATCTGATCCTACATTGTCTTTTATAAGGTGTCCAGCAGTGTTCAGGGAGGGATTTTTGAGAGATACAGTTTTATTTTTGTATCAGAGATATTACATTTTAGAATGGTATGAGGGGAATAATCCATTATCAAGTCCACCTGTTTTGTTCTATATATACATTAAACATCCCTGTTGTTTAATGTTTTTGCCACAGTTTCCTTTCCTTGTTTGCAACTGTATTATAAGGACTTGGGATAGGAAACACTGTGTCCTTTATATTCCATGCTCCTGGTAGATGTTATGTTAGTTAAATTTGTCAGAATCCTGCAAGTATATTTGTTTATTCTGTTTATAGATGTGCTAGAACAAATTTGTACGAGCCAGCATATGTGACTTATAAGTGATTGTGTGAATGTGTATTTCTGCTTGTGCAAAAGTATGAATTTGTCTCTATCATGTTTCTTTACAATTTTGTGATTTTTTTTTTTCCAACTGTCCATAGTATTTTGTTTACAAAATACTGCTAGCTGTACTATTGTTTTCTAATCAGTCTGTGGGAACCTGTATTTTCAAGATGCTGTTTAATAATAAAATACTTTGCTTGTTTATGGAAGCACTTCAATAAATGTGCAAAGGCGGAGAGATTTTCAATATATATTTACAACATGGTTTTTGCAAATGCTCTTCCTTTTGACGATGATGAAACATTCATGCTTGTAATGGATTGTACCAATTTGATAGCAGCATAATAAATAAGGTTGAACTATTGCTTTTTTTTATTTTCAAAAGTACAGAAAGATTTTTTGGATCTTGTTTGGGGATCTCTCAACATGAAATAAGGCCAAATGTAGCTAAAAAGTTTTATTTTTTATGTTCAAGTAATTGTTACACATTTTATTAAAAGTATAATAAATACATTTTTTTTATTTAACTCCTAAACATGAGTATGAATGAGCTTAGTTTCTGGTGCATGTTTTAAATGTTCTCTGTTCAGGTAACTTTTTCTTCACCAGTAACTCATTCCTACCGTATTTCACATATTTTGTCAAATCTCACAAGTGTTCCCTTTAATATAAAATCGAAAGTATTCCCATTTTTTCTTTTTTTATACGGTCTATGATTCCAATGTACCTTGTGATTGGAAAGATATGGTCCTCCCAGCCGCTAGAGGGCAGACTGCGTTAGCATTAGAAGAACCTCACGAAGAAGAACGCCGCTGTTGCTAGGCAACGAGGACTCATTCAACGGCGGAACAGCTGCTTAAATATATTTTTAAAGTAATTTACATCTCAAAGTTTTCATTCTTGCGACCAGGTAATACTCTTAAAGACATTCTTTAATGCAAAAGTAATGGCAGATAACGGCTTATATTTAAACTGTTAGCTACAACCCTTAAAATAAAAAACGCGTCTAACAAGAACCTTACCATTTTTATGATCCTGTCAATGTTTTCACATATCTAAGAGATTTCTTTACTTTTATCGATAAATGTTTCAGCTATTTAAAGTGAACTGCAAGATTTTGAGTGATTGAAAGATTAGGAAAGGGTCTTGTAATTTGGTGAAGCGTGTTAAACTGAAAACAGCTTCTCTAGCTTGCTAACAGGAATTCTGCATGCAAATATGCTGCTTTTCATCCATGTCTCTTTAAAATATTTTGTTTTATGGTGTTAATCAAATTTTTCTTAAATTTCCATGATGAGATATGAGACTAAGAAACTACAGAGAAATTTTCCACATGTCAGTGTGGATGCTTTTACGTACATGAATGTTATTTCCTTTAGATTTTCCTTATACTCCATGTCATCTACTAACTAGACAATACTGCAATGCATATATTACAGCCATGCCTCCTCCAGACACATTCTACTGTGCCCAGCAAATTAACATCCCCCCTGAGCTGCCAGACATCCTGAAAAACTTCACCAAGGCAGCCATCTGTACACAGCCCAAGGATTTACTGGTGTGGTGTTCTGCGTAAGTTTCAATCTTTGACAAGGCTCATTCAGATCAAGGAAACATGATGTTATTGTTTTGTATTCCAACCCTATTCCCGCACATAAAACCACAAGGGTCTCCAGTCAACTCCATTGTACAAAGAGACAAGTTGCATTAAACTGTGCTTGTCTTATCTTTTTAAAAGACTGGCTCTAATTAGCTCCCATGGGTTATGCAGTTAAACGGTTAAACTATCTGACTCACTGCCGCAAAGACAAAACATGTTAAGTGCTGGATTAAGCAAAAGGGTTCTAGTCTTTTCTCTATCCCCTCACCCAAGTATAGTGTTGAAAATATAAACAATGTTTTTTAAAAAGTAAGTAAATCTAAAATGACCCATATTTTTATTTGAATATTCTCAGTGAAATTAAATAAAAATGTAATAAAAATGGAGCTTTACTCATATTTTAAAAAACACATATTATTTTGAACATTATGACTTGTAAAGTCACACCTTGTGCAAGATTTGGTACCTAAGAGATGTTTAGACTTCTTTTTTCAGTTAGATTAATATTGCAATATTGTAGAATTATATACACATATGGATGAGAAACTTTTTAAAAACAAAGCTACAGATCACAATGTTTGATTCAGCAGGTAAGTTTTCATTAGAGGTCATAAAGTTGGTAAACGAGGATCTAATGCCTCACTGAGCACACTCTGCTTGTATCACTTCATTTGAATAGAAGGCTTGGAAGCATTTTAGATTAATCATGAGCAGGTATAGGTCTATAACCAATGTTCAATAATACACTAGTCTTAACAGCGTAAATGTATCTTATCTCAGATACTTCAGTGCGCTGGCTAAAGGAGAATGTCTACCTGTTAAGGAAAGGCTGGAGATGAATGTTGCCACCCAGAAAACTGACACCGGTTTGACTCCTGGTCTACTGAAGATCCTTCACAAGCAGGTATTTTTCTCACTCATAATTGTTTTTCCTGGTGTTATAAGTAAAGTTTTAAATAAGTAAATGATGCATCCTTACAGGACGATGTGAGAATGTTTCCATTTATCTTTCTGGAGGTTTTAACATTTTATTAACAATAAATCTGAAAAATCAAGAAAGTGTAATGATTGTTATCATCATAGATCTCCACCAGAAGCAAATCACATTGCTGTTCAGGAAATAATCAGTAATCATCAAGTCACTTCTTTTCCCACCTGATCATAGCTGTCCTCCAAGCAAACATGCAGCAAGGAGGAAGTGCAGATGAGATGGAAGGACCTGTGCCTTCCCGTGGATCAGCTGGAGACTCTGCTGTCATTGGGCAGCTTTGACTCAGAAATTGACTGGATGGAGTTTTTTGCCCTGGCCTGCAGTGCTTTGGGAAGGGTGAGATGTTACAGGAGACCAGATATTACCACTTCACAGCACTTCATCTGAATCTGAGACCAAGCACAGCTTGAGAACCTTAAAATTTCATCTAGTGTGTAAACTCCAGCCAGACTTTCCCCCAGGCTCCAGAAAGAATAACAAATCCTGATCTGACTGAGTGTCTGCTGTGCAGTTAAGCTGGTGACTAAGGTTCAAAGATTTAAATAGAGTACTTAAGACTGATCAAAAATCATTTCTTTAAGCACAAAGAACTTCTCATAATGTCTGGGTGTTGGCTTATGTAAATACAACTCAGCTTCACAATTTAATTCAGATTAATTTAGTTGGTGGAATTCTTCTTCCCGTGCAGCACGACAGTGCTCACATCTCTGTGTCAGGACAAACACAATACAGTGTGCAATGATACAATAATGTGCCAGATGTAAGTAGTTTAGTTGTTAAAAGCTGTTAAAGACATTGACCACAAGGGGGCAGTCTTGTTCTACATTCATCAGGTATTTTAAATCTATCTTTGTATTTATTTTTACTCAGATCTATGTATTTATGTGTGTTCTCAGAGTTTGCTGTGATGTTTGATGGTTCTTAAAGGCTAAAAGTTTACATGAAATCCTTATGTCTGTAATTTGTGTATATAGACCCTTCTGAGTGCTCTGAAATGTGCCTGTGAGATCCTTACCAATGACGAGGAGGGGGGTCCTGCACGAATCCCATTTGATATATTTGTCAAACTCTACACCTATTTGGCTCACCTAGATGGAGACTTGCAGGACCATACTGACAACTTCCTCAGCAGTCTGCAGCCACAAGTGTAAGTGTTATGTGTGTGTGTGTGTCTCGATGGGTTTGACTTGTGTTTCAGTTAGCAGAATGGAGGAAGGACAACTTCTCTCTGAATTACAAACCCACATCTTGCTGTCATTTTTACAAAAAGTATAATATTATTTTCTCATTTGAATAATTTTCCTACTGAATTAAACTTCTTTAATACGTCAGACAAACCTTTTGTAACTCACACGTGTTAAATGATTTAATCAGAAAAATTTATGTGGAATAACTTTTTTATATTTTACATTATTGGTAGTATCATTCCCTTTAAAATATTTCCACATTTTCTTTTTCAGTTAAAGTGATTATTAAGTTATGACAGATTGTTATGTGGACAGCATTACATACACAACAGACTCACAGTGGAGCTGTTATATGTTATAACTCCACAACATTATTCCTCTTTAATAATTTATTTAATTATACAAAATATACAGTACAATTCAAATATTTTAATTTTCTTTAACAATCTTCAAAATATGATGATTAAAATATACACAGTTCTACACAATGAAAAATAAAAAAACATTTTTGGAGTTTTTGTATTGATTTAGTGAATAAAATACTAATGTTCTACATCAGAATCAGACCTTTAGGAACTTGGTCTCCTTGGAAATGATGTGACATACATGTAATTGCTGCATTGTTCTTATTAAGATTTTACCTGATATTCTGCATATGAGACAATGTTAAAAGTGATTTTTGTGTTTCTTAAAAGATTAGACTAAATCCTCTTTGGCTCTTATAGGCAGATTTCTGCTTTTCTTCGTTATGTCTAATTAACTAAACAGACCACTGATTGAAGAAGAATATCTCAGCTGTGTCTAAAAGAGCCACTTGTTATTTTGTCCTTTTATTTTTTAATTAACAACATAAATTTGCTTTATCATTGTAGAGAACTGTGTGTAGATTGATCCTTGTGTGTAGATTGATCCTTTTTAAAGATTATTTCTGAAGCCTATAACGTGTAGGGAATGTGTAATTGGCTTTTTACTGGAACAAAATGTAGAGGAATAACTTTAAATGACCTTTAAACTGACCCAGTGCTACTACAGGAGAATTGGTTTATGATCAGTCAGGTTCTCCTGACCTTAGATGATACTGTGAGATTGTGATTGTGTAAAATAAAGATGATGTATTGGTGTTTTTCTGCCTGACAGCAACAAGCACAATGACATGATTCAGGTTTCCGACTTCTACCTAAGCAGGCAGTATGGGAAGGAGAGACAGACACCAACAGAAGAAGAAATGGGGCAATAGAGGAAAGAAACAGACAGTATTTAATTAATAAATCCACCAAATGACCCACCATGCAGTGTTGTTCTATTATCAACAAGCTTGCCCCATTGGCACCAGGCATAGTGCTTTCATTATTCTTCATTGTCCAGCCAAACTATCTGCTAGTTTGAGCCAGGTTAAAATCTTTTAATGAGCAGTAAAAGCAGAACAAAGTTGTTTCACACACACTGTCGATTGTGTGCGTGTGTTTTATTTCCTTATGTCTGTGTTAGCCTGTGTTCATTTATCATTCTCACAACATCAACTTGCAGCCTCACCACAATTGTCCATGTTGTGGGTGTATTCACTCTTCCAGCAGAAGAAAAGAGGAGAGGTATAAAGATCAGCACTAAGGGCACAATAGCATCATTTTCAGCTCGTGTCAGAGTTGTTCACGCTTCCATGCAATATCACAAACCAGTATGTGCAAGCAAGGACGTAGATTTGATTTAAAAAAGAGGAGGGGGGGATTATTCTTCATAAAGTAATCTTTCAGCTCACTGTGTTTTCTGTTGCTACTTTTAAGCTTAAACTGCCTCCATTATGCACATGATTTTTATGTGTCCACATAGGCATGCATTAATATCGCAGTTTCCCCAAACTGCTTGATTTATTTATGTCACATTGAACAAGCAGAAAGAGAATGCGGCGCCTTTGATCGGTCAAATCCCGGGAGCGGTCGTCGGGGACTCGCACATCAGCTGTTTGCTCACACAAGCAGGCGCATAACTCGTAAACAGACCTAATAAACTCAATAATGTCAACACAAAACATGCAACCATGTAACTCTTATCGGACCCATTAAACAACAGTGAAAAACTCATAGATGCAGCAGGATGTAGCTGTTGTTTCTAGCATCCCCCATTCACGTTGTTTTATGTTGCTAATGTTTTTAGCCCAGCTTTTACGTTAGCATCCCCATCAATCTACTGGTTACAGTAGTTACAAAGCAAGTTAAGTTGATACAAATTACATGTTTCTACAAACAAGACTGTCAACACACCAGTAAATACATATACAGATTAAACAAATATATTTACATTTAATTTGACAGAGGTATAACTGCCATTTTAAAGCTGTTTTCCTCTGCATGCTAGCATGGCAATGCTACACATCCTCCTCCTTCAGTGAGCCAGAGGTTAGCATCCTGTTTGAGCTCATCTTCTCATCTACATTGTACAATAAAGCCCATTATATGATTGTTCCCAGGATTAAATATCTACCAAACACTCCAGCTGTGACAGATTTTATGCAGTCTGTCAGATGGAAAATGAGCTGAATGGCAGAGCTGATATAAAATATTTTAAAAAAGAAAGTTTTTAATGACTTGAAGGATGCTTTATAATGACCCTGGACAACTCGAGTATATAGAAGACATTATATTACTACAAATTTGTATTTCACTTTGAGTTATGTTAACTAAATAAATCAGCAACCCTATTTATTGACATAGCTAGTCATGTATTTGTAACCCTGGTTAAATTGGGTTAACCAAAATAACATGCACACATATGAATAAGCTAAGAAAAATAGTTCATTATTATTATTAATTCTGTTTGTTTATTTTATGTTAATCGT
>JBAMHV010000019.1:14987867-15013732 GCA_037177535.1 Pseudomugil gertrudae
ACACACACACACACACACACACACACACACACACACACACACACACACACACACACACACACACACACACACAGCTGGTAAAAGAGTTCCATTAAACAGCACTTTGTATTAGTAGGTCACCAAACTGAAGTCCAGGCAGCTTTACTTTTTCTTTCTTTACTATGCAGCATGTGTAGTTAAAGAGCCTCAGATTCAGAAGGTGTTGAAATAATTAAGCTTAAGCCTGAAACACTGGCTTATAGACTACCTGCTCCCAGTGAAAAGATCTACCCAGACCTTTAAATCTAATGTCTACCATAAATATCCTAACATAACTCACTCACTTGGAGGGCTTTAAGTTTTAAGTGCATCTTCATTATCTTTTCTAATCATTTTTATAACACATCCAGCTGAAATGACAGATGGGGACAGTGGACAACTGTAGTCTTTAAAAACAGAGTAACCATATTAAGGAGATTACAACATCTTGTTTTGCTTGTCCCTGTTGTCTCTAATGGAACAGGATTGTTTCATTTACAGCATAAAAATGTAACTTTAACTTCATTGGAAAAGTGAAGCATCGTTTTCTCAGAGGCTCAAGATGAAACATGAAACTGCTTAACGTGTTATAAGAAAAGCTTAAAATGTGTCCAAAACTTTGACATAATGAACAAAAAGCAAATACTGACACTTTTCCACCTGCATCTTTCTATTAAAAGACAATATTTGGATCCCTGCCGTTTGTAGCCTAAACAAATAAGTTCACAATAGTTTTTTTTTGCCATATTTTAAATAGCAGATTTAGCATTTTACCTTTAAATGAAGTTTAAAGTATTTTTTATTAGTATATACTTTTAGCTACGAGCCCGATTTAAAGGGATTTGTTGATTTGGTTAGAGACAGATGCATCATGAAATCACTTCCTGTTCTGCGCACTCAATCCAAAGTATTTCTACAGACTGATGATGTTGTGTAACAAACCATCTGAAGCATCAGTTTAGCTTTCTGTCTCATCAGATTCTCATCAGCAGTGGTGTTAAAGACAAATCCCATGATCCCACTCCACTTCACAATGTCATAGTCACATCTTTTATCATCTCTTGCTGTATTTCTCTATTTATTTTTCTACATGGGAAGGAAAAAATAAGATTTTCTGAAGATATTTCCAATAAGTTAAATACTTTTTAATCATATATTGTCATGTAATTACTATCCTCTTCTAACTGTTCAGAGATTGAATACATTTTTTGTTTGGTTGTGGCTTTATAATATAATGCAAACATGCAGGAATGCACAAATAGTGAAAGGGTGCATGCAAGACGAGTGAGGAAGAGTCATGTTTTTAATAAGGAGGATATAGCCAAGTAATATCCTGTGACCTTGGGGACAGACGTCTACTTCAAGACACAATGCAGGTTAGGCAGCGCGTCCACTGGAGACATATCCTGATGCAGATGTCAGCATCCTAATAATAGCAGACAACCGACAAAGTGGTGCATTAGACAAAGACGGGTGTTTATGTGTTTGAACACATACAGCTTGCTCTGTTTCCGCTTCCCTCGTCTGTAGAGTTCATAGTATAATCACTTTTTACTCCTGAGAAGGACCGTATCTAGGCTGTATCTAGAGGTTTCATAGCATGTAGATAGTATAACTGATACACTGTACAACAGCCAAAAAGCACCTTTAATGAGGTCGCAGAGTTTTTGGCAGTAAAAACAAGCATCATTTTACACCGAACATGAACATACATCAGCTCACAAGTGGGCCGCTCCGAAAACTTTGGACACTTAATAGCTTATTCACATGTATCTCAGCTGCATATGATATAATATCTCTCCCATCGTTTCAGTTTGGAAATATCAAATGCTTTGTTGTTTGAGTCGAAGCAGCAGTGGATGCCCTGTGCTTAGTGAGCCAGAGAAATAAAAAGAATAAGTAATGGAATAAATAGCTGTTATGTTTTAGCTTCCTACAGGCTATACTTTACTGCATAACTCAGCCTTTTTTCAGTTTGCACACATGGAACCACCAAATGATTTGCCCTTCTGTTTACATCAGTGGGGCCTTAAACAGATCTGAACACCTCCAGCTTAGATAATGTGGCCGTGCGGCCTTGTCCACCTTCAGATTGAGCCAGAGAGTTCTGATGTGAGCGCATTTCCGCTGCATTTACATATTTACTCTGAACGGCCCACTTGTGACTGGATTTTTGTTAGCTTATGTTAAATCAGGTATGAACAGAGCCACTGTTTTACTAAACAGCGCTGTTAATACTGTTAACCTGAACTGCAGAGAAAACCAGGATCCACAGAAATAGACATCAGTGCAAGGTTTTTTCTTATTATTTCTACTTATTATTATTACTTTGCTTTTTCTTGCACAGTCTGGAGAGCAATTTCACCCAAACTCTACGATTTCACCTCATATTGTGCACGGATAATCGAGCGTTTACAAAACAGCTTAAATCTTGAGTCGAACTAAAGAAGAGTAAAAAATCAACAGTACGATTTCTGTCCGTGTTTAGTGGTAATGTTTTAAAGCACTTTTCTATTCAGGCTACTTGATTGCTGGAACTTAAGTAACACATTTTATGCATTTTTTTCAGTGTGTTTACATATATGTTGTGTTTAAGGTAACCGTGCACTCTTTATACACATTAAACATTTAGAATCATAATATCATGTGTCTCAGAAAACAATAAAATGTCAAACATAGCAAATTCAATAAGAAAAGTTAAGGCAAACTATGTGATAGTAAAGTGTATGTAACCAATTCTCCTAGTATTAAACCTATAACTTAGTAATTACACCTACTGCTGCTTTCAAAGTCATTATATCTTCATTTATGTGACTTAAAGGTGATGATTTCATCAAAACTGGGATTCTGATGTGAGATGTCTTTAATGGATACAAGCTCTTTATCTCTTGAGTTATGATTATTTGGACATGCACATGAATATCATGTATTAACTTCATCCATCCTCTTTTTAAACCATGCTTTTGTGTCTGTAATGTTATGGAAAGAACTATATGTGCAGGTTTGAAATAAATTAATATTCTTCTTAACTTGACATCATATCCTCCAGCACAGCTGATCTTGTTTTGGAGAGTTCATGCTCCCTTTGGAGTGAATTAGGTTTCTATGCTTACAATAAAACTCAGGAGACGCTCTAGAATGTGTTCATATTAAATTACACTATATGTTACCATGCAATCTGTTTCCATTTTCTAATGTTTCAGTGTCTCAGTACAGCACTCTGCAGTTGGGCTATACAAATAAACTCGCCACAAAGACATCCACACTCCTCTCATTTAGCGATATATCTTTTTTTTTTGTTTTAATGGGGTGAGATAAGGTGACAACTTTGTGACAAAGAACTGGATGCTTGAGTCTTGCCTGCCAAGACAACAGCCTGCAAAGTCAACCACAGCGTGTCCAACAAAGCAAAAGTTCATCTGACTAACACACAGATCGAGCAACTGGCCAACAGGCAGGAAGACTAAATGAGGCATGAGCAGACAGAAACAGAAATCTGCCACTGCAGATGGTAGCAAGCGCGATGCTGCTAGCAAATACAGACTAGTGGAAAAATCAAAGCGACAGTCATACACATGTGATTTGATACAGTCTTGTGAAAGCTCAGCTGCAGACAGAAAGACATTTAACGGGGTGGTTATTGATGGAAACGTGGCCTAGTGCATCTGTGCCAGTGCTGCTGCAGATGTATATGATGGAGGATATTTTTAGAGGTTGTTTGGCTGCATGAGCATGCTTGTTCCCAAACAGAAAGTCAAATAAAATGTCAAATAAATGCAGCGTAGTTTGTGCAACCTGGAAAGTTTCAGCCTGTTGGCTCAGATTTAACAGAGACCAATGTTCTCATATATGAAACAAAGGCAAATGAAACAGAAATAAGCAGCAGTTCAGTCAATATCAGATATTTCTACTCTGCTGAGATGCTTTCCTGGCTGTTAAAACTCGTGCTGTGTAGATGTAACCTGCATAAATTTCCAATATTAGCACATTAAAGTACAGAACAGGACAAATATTTCAGATCAATTACTGGTTATTTTCTTCAGTGTCATAATAAAAAGTCCTTTAGATTTCTCTGTTTACTATGATATTAGTGCAGTTTGTGACACCTGTGTCAAATGGTAGTATGTACTACTACTACTGTGTTGTGTACTACATGTGTGTTTTATCCTCTTTGGAGCATCTCCATATTAAATGTAGATCCTCTGTTAGGTTTCCCCTTCCCCCTCTTCGTGTCATTCTGACTGATAAGGCTAAGCCTTTCTATTCCTAGCTCTGGATATTCCCCAGATTACTTAGGGTTTGCATCTTTGTGTGTCTGTTACTTTGTGTCAGTGTGTTTGTACGGAGCAGTGAAAATGGCAGAGTTTTTGTGGTTGTGTGAATGCAAGTTTAACTAAATTTACTCAAAAAAACACCATTGTCTTTTGTTATAACTTGCTCACATACTACATTGAAATGTATCGCATCATGTCACTTAAAATGTAGAAGAGTTGTACTTCCTTATGGCAGATGGCTACTGTCTACCAAAACCCTGAAACAGGATAAAGCAACTAACATAGTTATATAAACTATCTAGAAAGGTTTGCTTTGAATAAAGAATAGTATTATATTATTTTAAACACGTCTTTTTTAAACTGAATGAAGTGGTGGCCATGTTGTTAGCTTTTAGCATGACAACATTTGTTATTGGTCTTCACAATGGGTATTTGTTAAATAAAAACAAAGCAAGCAGGGATTTGACAGTTTATATAATATTTATATAATCTTTAGATAAGAATTTTCTATAAAGCCATGTTTTATCAGAAATAACTACATATATTGACTAGCTATGCTAGCTAGCTTTAGCAGGATATGACATGCTAATAAAACAAGTGCTAAAAATGCTAAAAGTTATGCAGGGTTGACAAGTTGCAGGGTAGAAAACATGTGCAGGCCTATGTTACTTTTAGATTGTTATGCATGAATAAAGTCAAATTTACGTCTCCTACATCTTAAATGGACTTTCTCACAAAATGCACAATCCCCCGAAAACTGTTTGGGAAGCTTCGAAACTGTCAAGCTTCAAATATTTTTGACTTTATTAGTTTTTATACACATGTGCACAGAGAATGTGTGCTCTTTAATCATTGAAGTGATTGTTTTGTTATCTTTTTAATCCAGCAGGTGGTGTTAGATTTATTGCAGTTGCTGGTTTCTGAACATAACAGCAGCCAAACTAAAGTAATTTATTTGCTCAAGTCAATATCGTTTGAGTGACAAAGGTGAAAAAAAGTGGGTAAATCTTTGAATGTATAATGTGTTTGTAAGAAAGATTCCCAGAGAAAACAGGATGCAATCAGACGAGTGAGATTGCTCCAGACATGCTGCAGGCCACGCTTCTTAAGCACATCCCAGCAAGACTGGAAGGTTGCCAAGGATGTGTGTGCATTTGTGTACGTAGGAAAGTGTGAAAGAGACTAAGACAAAGTCTTAGAGGAGTGTCTCAACAGAAGGACTTATCTGAAGCCGTGCCAATATAAGTGAACATCTTGCTGGCAGTTTAGCAGCTACTCTACACAACCTTTGCCCTCAAGCCTGACAACATTGGCGTGACTCGGTTTCCAGTCGGCTGACAGCTTGACTTGTTTACTTGTCAGCTTGTCCGTTGTATATCCGTTGTATATGTTTTATAGTTTAACTGAGCTTCTATGCAAACCAATGCCTTAACCATATTATTAGGAAATAATATGTTCTACTCTCACTATGGGGAGAGGGGAAGTCTGGGCCTCCCTCCTTTAGGCTGCTGCCCCCGCGACCCGACCTCGGATAAGCGGTGGAAAAAGGATGGATGGATGGATATTATAAAAATGTTAAATCAAGTATAATGGAAATATTCCAAATGTGATCAGTATGTGGTAGTTTATGAAATAGATTAATTAACTGTCCTCTCATACAGTCTCAGTATTTAGTTGCCTCCAAAAATGCATATATTTTTTGGTTTGTCTTTAAATGTTCAGGCCTTATCAACACTGTATTTTTAGTTATTGTACTGTATTAATTAATTTCAGTAAGACACTCATGAACACATTCTAGTGATTGAAAACAGAATTTATTGTGGTGACATTATGTACTTCAGGGCAAAACTAAAAACTTGTGCCAAGAGGTGGGAAGCACGAAGCGGCTTTAATGCACATTTTATAGGAGCAGAACATTATGTTACGGAGGTAGCATCACAAATTTGTTCATGTGCTCAAGGAATATTAAATATGAAACACTTTCTACTTTCCCAAAATCCGTAAAAGGTACCGTACATGAAATTTCTGCTGCAATTCTGCCATGATGAAGAAGCTCGGAGGTGCAAAAACCTGATCCGCTGTATCACAGCAGAGCACACTGCGCAGCACACTGCGCAGCACTCTGATGACCTGCAGCTAAGGTCAGGAGGGTGAGATGTTTTCTTTTAGGCATATCTGGGTATGTTTTGTACAATCCTTCAATGGAACCATTATTTTCTAAAACTAGTATTTTGTGCTGTTGGGAAAAATCCTCTCAAAATTAAACACAAGATTAAATCCTGCAGCAGGGAACATACAAACGCTCCACACGATGGTTACGTGTGCAGATCTGACTGAGCATACACCTCATTACAATGGGGCTGGGCCTGATTTGTCCTTTAATATGGACCAGATTATGTTGTATCATTTCACACTAAACAGGCTTTGTTATGTTTATTTTTGTACTACTGTCTATTGTGGAAATGGATTAAAAAAGCATTGATTTACCATATAAACCTTTTTAATCCCACAACAGGACACGGAAATCCTAAAACTAATTCATTGTAGTATTTTATAAAATATAATAAATGTAGACAAGCTGGAACATGGCCATTAACCTTGTGTTGCTGGCTTTGTTTTTAGTCATGATCAATAAACATGCAGGAACAGAAGAGACAAGCTTCTAGATATTTGGGAATACTGTCTCATGATGGGGTGACATATCGTTGTAGCTGCTTTGGACCTTATTTTGTGTTTTTTTGTTGTATAAAATGTTTTTAATTGTTTAAAGAAAGAAGCAGGTCAGTTCAGAACAAGGACTCATCTACTAAAATGTTGTAAAAGTGTGTGAACACATAAACACACACACACACATAAACAACCTGGATTATTTCTGTCTGTTTTAGTCAAAACCACATAGCATTCATCTACCTGCAGAACAGTGTTCCACTTTGCCTCAGTCAAATTGAAATCAAATCAAGCTTTATTTATAAAACACTTTTTGTACGAATGTCGCTCAAAGTGCTTTATGTTATAAAAAGAGATTTTCAATATGTATAAAAACATTTACACACTTCAATGATCAATGACACGTACCTGATTGGTCTCTTTTGCCAACACATCATCACGCTCACATCTTTCACTGAACACAAATCCTCCCCACCCCCTCTTTGTAAGAACATAAGGTCTAACTTCTCGTTTTAGCTTCTGTCTTTTAACAGAAAAAACAATATATCAACATAACTGAGAGAAAAAATTTGAGAGTAATTGTCGGGCTTGACAATAAAGTGAGAAACATACCTTGAAGATCCACAGCAGGTGTCACTTAGGCCAGGTAGATCCGGGCAGGCAGTAGTTCACACCATAGCCAGGGCTTCAGTGCAGGAGCCCATCAACTGATGAGGAGGATTCACATGAAGAAAACACTGGAGTTAAAAAAAAAACCAAACAAATTAAAATAAATCTAGAAACAAATAAAATATATAGAAGAATAAGCATGTAAAAAAGTACAAATAATTAAACACAAATATATATAAAAATTTGTAACAAGCAAAAAACAAGAGAAATATATAAATAAAGTTTAGCTGTAAGCTAAAAAGGTCTATAATTTTAAAAAACTTTAGCAGTCTCTACAGCCCTGAGATCATGATTTAAAAATCAGGTCAGATTATTAGGAAGGCAAATAGCATACATCCATCCATCCATTTTCTACCGCTTCTCCCTGAACGGGGTCACAGGGGGGCTGGAGCCAATCCCAGCTGACACCGGGCGAGAGGCGGGGTACACCCTGGACAGGTCACTAGTCCATCACAGGGCCAAAAGACATTTATAAGAGACATTTATAAATGACTTAAAGACCCTTAAAATCAACCCTGAAACACACGGGGAGCCGATACAGCGATTTTAAAACTAGTGTTGTGTGTTGCTGCTCTCTGGTTCGAACTGGTGTTGCAGAGTTCTGGATGTAGATGTAGAATATTCTCTTTGGGAAGACTCGAGAGCAGGGCATTACAGTCATCTAATCTACTAGAAATAAAAGCATGCACCAGCACGTCTGTGCTGGCAAGAGAGAGAAATGGCTGAGGGAAGATGGCGTTGTTTCGGTCTCATGTTCCCATGTGACTTCTTCCATGCATGATTAAGCTTTAATCATCATATTTGCATGGCATAGCAAACTGTCTTTACCATCAATAATCTCCTGAAGTGTTTCTGAACTCATGAAGGGGCTGCTTTGACAGAATCCTGGCTCTTTGTACAGGAAGTGCTTCTGCTGCCCACAGATAGCATGATTTTCCCATTAACGCACACAGATGAGAGATTTTTCTAATCTCTGGATATCATGTACCTTAGATGATAAATGTTTAAAGTGATTGCATTTTTATAATGATTATTATAAGTACTGACAGTTACTATATATGCAGGTTTTTTATCATGTCTACATTTAGCGCTTTTTCCAATTTAGTCACATGTTCATGTGAATAATAAATATAATTCATTCTGAAATTACTTCAGTTTGTAGACGCAGGTTTTGTTTTTTATTGCTGAACTTGATTTTAATAAAACCTTTTTAAAAAGGTTTGGAAATCATAGGAGTCTGTAATAATTTACATCCGTACAAAGTAGCATATTGTCGTTTATTTACGTGCCATTATTTTGGAAGTTGAACTCTAAATTCTTTTGGATAGAAATGTCCACATGCAAACACTTCAGCTACTATGGGGAACACACTGCTCTCACCCTGCTTGTTTTGCCGGACCCTGTGGGAACAACCTTTATCCAGAGTTCCAGTTTTAAACACTCATAAACACATTTTCAGAGACCACCATTCACACATTTATCTACACATATACTATGAAAAGGCTCCTATTTGAAGGTCAAGCACACTGGCGCTAAAACTAAGCCACACACATCAAGGTATCCTAAAAATAAACCCAACAACAACAACAAATGACATGTTTGGGCAGAGATATTAGCTTTGGAAGCTGTACAGAAGTCCCCTTGTCTTGTAAAATCCCTCTCTTACTGCCTTCCTTTCTCTCCTTTTCACTTCACAAATATTGACCATATTTAGTCCGATTCTAACCTTAAGCATGTCTTTCCTCATCTCTAATGTCCCTGTCCTGTCACTTTGTATTTCAGATAGGACTGCTGATTGCCTGTTACCAAGGTTTCGTGGATGTCGTCATAGCTCTGTCTCAGTGTCCATACCTGGATGTCAACTGGCAGGACAGCGAAGGAAACACGGCCCTCATCACTGCTGCACAAGCAGGTAAAATACACTAAAACAAACCCACAATGTTATGTTAGCAGTAGCTTTAAACACACTTGGAGCACAGAGATGCTGACTGTACTGTTACACACATGCACACACACAGATAAAACACACAGTTTGGCACTAATGCTGACACAGATGAACACACAGACAGTGTGTAACAGAGCTAAAGTGACAACTATGTTGTCCAACCAAACATATGGATAGAAAATATTGTTTCAAGCTTTTCTTTTCCGTAGTATTGCCTTAGAATTTATCTGTATTTTCTACTAAAAGAAAAATGAATTACTCTTTGTTGTTAAAGGCCACATAACAATCACCAACTATCTGCTGAACTACTTCTCTGGGCTGGACATCGAGAGAAGAAACTGTCACGGCTTCACCGCTCTGATGAAAGCTGCAATGCAAGGCAGGATGGAGTGTGTGCGCTCGCTCATGATGGCAGGTCATTAAAAGGATTTTGCATCTTGGAATTCCCATTTTTCCTCTCAGAAATAACTTACAGCATAGTGATTTATATCTAGTCCTTCTAACTTCTACCTTACTACCTCTTTACATTAATACGCTGTCACAGAAATCTGACATGGTTTTCCAAATTGCTGCTTTATTATCCCAGAACTCTCAGATAGCTTCTCTAAATGCTAAATTACTCTTAATAATCTGAGTTATTTGCTAAACCTTTGTTTACTATGTTTTTATAGCTAGTTTTTGTACTATTCATTCATCTTTTTTTCTTTTCTGGTCCACAAGGAGCCTCCCTGAATGCGAGGGACTTTGGTCGTAACCTGACAGCTAGGGAATGGGCTTTGTTCACAGGCCGTTATGAAACTGCTTGGGTGATGACACGCCTAATGGAAAGGCCCTGCCCGTTCCAGTACTGTGATGCATACAGGTAAAAAGGCTTTTTTATCGACGAGGCTACAACACAGAGCATTATGAAGTTTTAAAGTGTTTCTTGCTCCTGATTTATCTTGTGAGAATACACTCTTGAGCGTACACGTCTCACTCTTGCTTCTTCCAGGCTAGAGTGGCCCCCGCTGGCATCTCTGGTGGCCAGAGCCCAAGAGCCCCGAGGCTGTCTGAAGCGCTTCTCCGACACCCTGCGGAATGTCTTCAACATTGCAAACGTCACAAACCCAGAAGAAGAAGGCGTTATTGACCACATGGTGTCTGTTACAACAGCTATGAGGAGTCCTTTTATCGCTGTGGCATGCCACACTGTGAGTAACTAAGCTGTACAATGTTCTTATTCTGCATTTGTCTGGTAAATTTTCTACTCATTCATCCATCTAAACGTATCTTGAATGATGGTGTCGACTGCGTTATTTCTACCAATATCCACTGAGGATTGGGATAATAAAGCTTTAAAGGATAAATGTGGCACTAATTTATCTTTTATTTTATCAACAGATTTACTGTTCCTCGTAATTATAAGCTATAACTAATTCCAGCTTTATCCGATAAGCAGGTTATCCATGCAGGCTTAACTGTTCTGCACATAATTAAAGGGACAATTGATCGTTGTTGTTAATTAGGAAACATCTATAATCATTGCTACTGCTAATAGCATTATTATTCTGATATTGTAGCTACTAATCTAATTTTGTAACATCTAATCAGGAACTTGCTTTTGGTTCAGGTGTGTCCCGACAGCCCTCCAAGTGTGGGCAAACATCGCTATGCTGTCCCAGAGATCATCCGCCAGCAGCGCGCCAAAGAGCTCCGCTCCGCCAACCCCGAAAGGGTGGGCAGCCACTTAAAACTCTTCCAGAACTCTCGGGTCACTTTGGTAGCCAAGAACTCAGAGGACCGCAGAGCCAGCCTTCAGGTCCAGAGAATGATGCCTCGACATAGGAGCTCCAGTCTGGGCGCGGTGGCTTACAACCAAGTCCTGGAGATGCGCAGGACCAGCCTGCTGCCCATGCACATGGTGCTTAGGAGGAGCAGCGTCAGGCCGGGCTTCAGCATTCCCAAAGTGAGGATATCCAAGGCCCCTGCATCCACCTATGAACCAGAAAAGATTAGAAGGAAGAGCAGCGCCAAAGATGGAGGGGCGAACCTGCTGCAAATCCCCAAGTGGCGGTACAAGGAGCTCAAAGAAGAGAGAAGGAAAGCAGAGGAGGCTGAGAGGAAGAGGCTTGAGGCTTTAACTAAAAAACACATTGCCGCCGGGAAAAGGAAGTAATATAATTACCTCAGGGAACTTATTGCTCTGTAATCCCCCAAATTAGGACTAATTAGAAGATGCCTCTGTCGGGTTGGAGGCGGGGTGCTCACCGCCCCCCTAAAAATGACACTACATTCACAGCATTATTACACAACCCTCAGTATTACCCAGAGGATTTAATACTTGAAATGTTTCTACAATATTTATTTTTCATATTTATTGCTTATTAATAGACAGCAGGAACTCTAGGTGCTCTGGAGCAGTTTGGAACAACATCGACTGATGAGCATGTCATATTGGCTGGAAAAGCTAAAATAATACAAATCTAATGGCAAATGCCAGAGATATATTTTTAGGTTGCTTTAAAATGAAGAAGCCTGAATGTAATTTGCATACACAGATATTTTATAATAGAGATTTTAATGCTTTTGATGAGATTTTTTATTCAGTATGACTATATTTTCCATTTTCTGGTGTTGTTTTATATAGTCTTAATATGTGGGTCCAAGACTGAAACATGGAGAAACTTTTAAATCTTTCTGTAAAGGGAAAAAGTTTTGCTTATTTCCAAAATGTTTACATAAAAAAATGACACTGAGCTCTTTTTTTTTTGGTGGGGGGTGGGGGGATATTATTATGTAATAGCAGGGACGTCTATAAAGGGTATGGATGATGTGAATGAAATAAACACTCAGCTGTTAAGCTGGAAAGTTAAAGTTACTTGCATGCAGCATCTTTGCACCACAAAGAGGTTTGGAGTGCAACACTATGAGCAATACTTAAGTGGAAGTCCTTAACTTGTGGAGATGGATGAACAACAGCCAATCATAGAGCAAAAGATCCTGGTTGAACATTGAAACTGTGGAAATAATGAGGCGAAAAATAACCATGATCTAAACACACAAAGCCAGGGGTAAAGCAGTGATAGAACATTGTCTGGAATTTTGAGAGCACAATTTCACGGGTCTTACTCCTCATGGCGACTGCAGCTAAAGTGCTTTCCAAGAGTGTGTGTCTAATATGCATGGTGATGAGTTGCTAAGGGGTTACAAGGGCTCTGCACAACCAAATGGTTTCTTCAAATAAACCTCACTGACTTCAGAGTGGCAGCCTGCTTAGACACTGCCTGAAGGAAACCATCTGAACGTGACCAAAGATAAGAAGGCTTCACATTTCCTTAAATCTACACTCAGGAAACTTGAGTGAAGGATATGTGTGTGTGTGTGTGTGTAAATATTTTACTGACCATGAATAAAAAGCATAATAATTTGCAGCAAACTTGTGTTATTTTCTATTTGTAGGACTTTTTTTCTGTCCTACTTTCACTAAACAATAATGCACTTGATAAACTGCATGACTGTGAGACAAAAACCTATTAGCGCCCCTGAATGCATCACATAATATTTAGGTCATCATGGCTCAAACAACTGTTGGCTTAGATTGCAACCTGGGATTATGAGGCTCCACAGGCCAGGTCAGCGTTTCCCATCCTGACCCCCACCCCCTGCTTTTATTTTGGAGTATCTGAATAAGCAAGGCGCCATGCGTTGATGGTATGGCAGATATTACATCATAGTCTGATACCACAAGCAGAAATTTAGGCAGAGTGACCTGATTATATTGTAGATCAGCTTTGAGTGCTTATTCATGAACTTGATGGGGATTCTAAACTGGTGCCCTCTGCTGGTCAGTTTTAGGAACTGCTTCAGGTCCTGTGCTCTAACCCCTGACCCTGACATTACATATACTTATCAATAAGGAACACAGGCTACTTTTAGAGCAGATAATGTTTCTATACATCAATGTCAATAAACTTGATATCCTTAATAGATTATTGTAAATAATCATAGAGTGTTCAAAGCCATATTACATCACTCTTACTCTTTAAATAATGTTTGTCAAATCAAAACCGTCTAAGAATATTTTCAGTGGTATTGATTCTAAAATAAAAAGCAATACCCTGTAAAATTGAACAAATTAAATTAAAGTATATCTAACAAATGTAAATGTAAAGATTTATCTCAGAGGCCACAGATCATAACAGATGGTAGAGTGTTTATTATGTGTCCTTAAGGTCACAACATTATGACTGAGCTTCTTATTTATTGGGTTCTAATCAAAGTAAGTAATGTAAGTCAATCTCAATGAAATCCAGTTTGATCAGGTCTCAGTGTGATCTGTTCATCACCATCAGGTCATAGTACACTGGATCACCATCCAGAGGTAGTGAAGAGGTTCATCAGCATCAGAATAACTGCATCTACCTACAATGTGACTTAAATCTGAAGGAATTATGACCTTAATCCGTTTGCATCCAACATCTGGTTTATGTGCTGATCAGACCAAAAATAGTGGTGATGTGAAGATCATGAAATAATGAAGTTAAAAGGGTTTGGAAATGAAAATGTCACTATAACTTGGGTCACTTTAGCCCAGCTGCCTTATCAAACTAACCCCGGTGTTTTTCCCTGCACTGCTGCCAGCTGACTGAGTAAACCAGTAAATCATCTGATAAGTTTCCAGGTGGCTCAGCCAATGACCAGTTAAAACGAGATGAAGCCAGCCTGAATGTTCCCAACAACCACAAAGTCAACAACTCAGGAATAATGTAGCAAAGTGGCTCTAAATGTTGTCAGAGCTAATTACAGATCATTGGAATTACAATTTAACCTTATAGGTTGTTTATAGCTGCTGGATTTTAAAAGGGAAAACAAATGGCACAGAGGAAATACTTCAGCTATTTCTAAGTTAGCTAAAACAGATCCTACAACGTTTTACTCTTATACAGCAGGATCATAGTTTCTGTAAGGTTAAATATATCTGTTGCATCAAGATTAATAGTTAAATCATTAACATATTACATATTATTTCATCCCACATTGACCCAATTTACAGCCTCGATTTCACAACTTTACAGTTAGAAACTCTAAAGTTGGGAAGTAAAGAAACTTTTAGATACCGTCACACTTATTTAGTTCTTCCACATGGTGTAAATAATGCATGGCTGGGAAAGAGAGAGTCCACGAGATTGTTTCAGCTTGCTTACGAAAGCTCGTACCAACGAAGCATGCGCTGGCTATTTTATTGTATTAACATAAGTTGACAGAACACCTGGCTGCAGATGCTTGTGTAACGATGGATTACATACAGCAACACCTGGTCCTCGAGTGTGTGTGTGTGAAAGGAAACACAGCAGAAAGCTCCAGGAGAGATACTTGTGTTTCATTTCAGAGTACCACCTGAGCCCTCATCCTGCAGTGCGGAGTGCTAATTCACTGTGGGATGCTCAGATGCTTGAGGAGAGAAAACTGGAGACAATCCATCAAGTCGGGCTAGTTGAACGTTTTCAGAGCACAAAATATGTGAACTGAATAGTCCATCATCTTATAGTCCGCTCTTTCAGTGTTAAAACAGGCAAAATAAAAACAAGCTGAAGATGATAATCAACCTCTTTATTTATAATGACAATTACAGCTAATACTTAAGTCCACTTCATGACTAAAGATGTAGAATTTCAACCATTTAATCAAGAAAAAGAACAGAACAAAAATGAAACCCTCATCAAATGAATGACATTAACACAGGAAACGACCTTTTCTTCTCTCCTGGATAACTTCATCATTAGTGTTACAACAACTGAGTTGAGCATAAGGAAATGGGTGATTAAGGAAAAGGGTTGTGTGTGTATCCTGGATGTATTTTCGATTTGTGATAGCTACAAACCTCACCTGACAGCACAAATTAATGTGTTGCATTTTGGTTGACATCTTCATTCTAAACACTTTTCTATGGAATGTCGTGCTGTTGTCCACATTTTGCCTTCATCGGAGACTTAATCGCTCCTCACTTTCTCGCATGTTTGCGTTAATGCGAGTGCAAACACTAAGAATCCTACAGCTGCCTCAGAGAAACAGGTTTTTATGACATCTTTGGCAGAATGTTTACTGTGTATAGCAGAAAAATAATTAAACTATAATCTTAGGACTAAAGCAGTGAGACACCGTTTGCAAACAGAGGTGTTGGTCTGCAGTATAACTAGTTGCCGTTTCCAGGACTAGGACGTTGTTACACTCCAGCCAAACAATGCTAAGACGCTTCAATACAACAGTAACTGAAGTAATACTAAGTAACCTCGCCTGGTTAGGATGTACTGAAAGCTGCATTAGCTTCAGCTTGATGCTTCCAGACATCAGCTGGAACATTTATAGTCTATTATGGATACATTAAAAATGTATATAATCATCTTCGGGTGTTAAATGGAATGTTTTTGGTAACGCACACTAATGACCGTTAAGCTGTCATGATTCATCATAAACCTTTAGCTCAGTGATGGACTGTGTCTCACTTTCCAAAAGTTACCTTTTTATTTTTGGCTTGTGGTGGTGTCAAACGGCGTCGATTGATCTGCATTAATGATGGACGCAGGGCTCATCCCTGCAGGGCATGTTCGATAGGTCGCTGTGATTGGATGGAAGGGGTTTAAGCTCCCCAGAACAAAAATCAGACCAGTGATGAGTTTCCCTGCTTATGTTTAACGCTCCAAAGAGAACATTTCAAAAGGCTTGACCCGTTTATGCCAACTTAATACTTAAAGAACTGCCAAACAACTCCCTGGAAAAGGACAGGCCATGACAGCGCAGAACTAGGACCTCAGCAGCAATGCAACAGGGTGTCAACAGTAAGACTTTTACACCATTTAGCATCTGTTGTCAACTTTTCTTGAATATGTAAAGCAAGAAGCAAACAAAAATTACTGATATTTAGCGTAGATCTGTACGTGGTGGGGAACCATCTTCATTCTATTTATTCCATTAGAATGGCCGGCTGGTGGTGTAAGCATAGCCGTCGAAGCCTGCAGGCTGGCTGGTTCACTTGCGGGGCTGGTGGATGTGCTGGTTAATGTGCTGGGTGGGGGGCAGCTTGGGGACACCTGGCTGCGGCTTATGGTGGGCCACCTGGGCAGCTGCTGGTGTGAAGTCCTTATCACCCTGAACAGAGCAAGCTCAGTTAATTATAAAGACAACCTTAAAGCGGAAGCAGCAACATCTTACATAATGTACAACACTGCAAAGTGACAGGAAGAATGATGTTGACATATCTTCTCAATAATAACACCAAACAGCATGTTATATTTCAGTTTTTAATTTCATGATGATAAAAAAAAGAACAAGAAAGAAAATTTAAATCAAGGGAAATAAATCTAAAGTACTTGAAAGTTTATAAACTGGAAAACTTTTATAAGCAAAAAAGTTTGGACTACATTCAGATGTAAATTTAAAACCACTTTCATCCTTATACCTCATTGGCTCCACTGAAGAGAGGTTCTCCAGTGTGCATCTCTACCAAGATTAAGAAGGTCCCTCTGGAGCTCCACCCGGTCGAGCCTTAAGATTATTTATTTATTCATTTATCATGCATTTGATGAATGTGTTTTTATGTATGTGTCTTGTCCTGGCGCTCTGTCTGCAAACAAAGTTCCTGACGGATAAATAAAGTTATTTGAATTTGAATTGAATCCTTTCAGAGATGCTGATCAACAACACGTTGCTCCAAAACTATGTGCAAAGTCCGCATGGCAACATAAAAAACTAAGAGTGACTTTACAATAAATGCAAGGTAAACACTGGTTAACGCTCCAACAAACACTCACTCACAGACAGATAACATTTTTATTTGTAATAAAAATGAGCAGTAAAACACGGTGGATGCAGGACAGTGCATCCACATGGGGACCAGATAAGCAGCCTTTTCACTTTGCTTTTTCCAGAAGTGAAGTCTGTTTGTTGCATCTCAAGCAACAAAAGATTATTCAAACTAAACTTAAACCAAAGAAAGGGTAGAAAGGAATAAAATAAATCATTTAGAACAGCTGAGTCCACTCTGCATAAAAAGGACAGAAACTCTTTAACCTCTGATATTTTGCTCATATAGTAATATTTTCTCTAATAAATAAATAAATGGCATATTTTTGTGTCATGCTCTAATTGTGTTGTCATTACATATGTAGGGTGAAAATCTGAGGTTTGGGGTCACAAACCTTAAAGCACAACTATCGTAGGTACAGATGTGTTAATGTTACAAATCCTACAGAAATAACTGCACATAGGGAATATCTATCACACAACTTAAACCTGGTACCCATCTACAAAACAACTGTTTTTATCTTTTATGTCTGGTATAATAAAAAGAAACTGTTAAATAAAACAATATTGTTATTTAAATAACTGCATTCATAGTAGGAAAAAAGTATAACATAGGACATAGAATAGTAGTTAAGTACTAAGGAAAAGGCTTAATGTTCATTCTGTAGAATTAGTTTATATAAAACAAACATTTATGCTATGACTACTGAGCAATCTGTTTTCCTGCAGGACTACAGTATGTGCACTAAATACCCTGATTCTTAGGGAATGACTCAGTGGCATGGTAAAATAATGTCTATTTTATCTGCATTTTATATTTCCACTGTTAAAATCGGTCTTATATTAAAAAAAGCTTCCTGTGTCGATATTCCCACGCTCCAAGTGGCCAGTGAGTTGGATTAAAGCTGGAAAATTAAATAAAAAAAACTATATAAAAAGCAGACTTTGTATTTCTGTATGCAAGGCTGACTGGATTACTGACCACTTCCACTTCTTACAACTAAAATGCTACATGCCAATATTTGGTAAAGCTACTTTTTTCCACAACTTTTTCTTATTTCTTGGGACAAAACGACACCGACACTTAAAGCCCACATGTAAATAGCATCTCTGAGAGCCTTTAGCTGAACCGTACTCGCCCACCCCATCCTTGCTTGACCCTAATCCTTTCTGTAAGTGTGTTTTGGTTTTATAATGTGTGTGCAGCTATGCAATACTTTCCCAGTTTATGTGTGTGTGTGTGTGGGTGGGCACATAACATTTGTAGTATGTACACGTCTCTCCCTTTAATTTAAAGCCAGTTCCACAACTAACTGTAGAAGTGGATGTGTTGTGAATTACTCCCTTTTCTCCTAAAGCTTTCCTTCTGCCCTACGAATGCACATCTGTGGGTGGTAATGCAACAAATTAAGACAAAATTCTATTGCTAATTCATTTACTTAAGTCTATATTGAAAGCTTAAATCAGATATTATTAGAAAAATAGCTCAGAAACATTTCAGAATCAAAATATTCCAGAGAAGGAAAAACCAGAAAGTTCCCATTAAAACAGATTAAAAATTATTCTAATTTAAAAAAAAAACTCCCAGCATACCAAGCACTCGATATAGAGGCACCTTCCCACACATACACACTCTGAAGTGCCTCACTCTGCTCCTAAAAGGCTTTTCTGAGGCTTTGCACACTGCTAGCCTGTGGGTTTGATGGCAGCGATAGGAAGGGCGAATAGGAAGGCGAGAGGAGGATCGAGGCAGAAATAGGATTCCTCCACCTTCTGATATCGTTTCAATCTTTGCAAACAATCTGCCAGGTCTGAGGCATGCAAAAAGCAGGCAATGAAGCCATCTGGGTATCTAAGAACACTTTTCACACAGGCTACACAGAAAAAAAGCAAAAGGTTCACTTAAACAAAGAGACGCAGTGACACGTTCAGCTGGCAGGTTGAAGCTATGAATCCATCAACCCTCTTAAAGTTTCACTAAAGTGGCTCATGAGGAGGTTGGAATGTGTCATTTTTGTAGAAATGCTGGAAAAGGATGTTGCTTTGACATACAGTTACAGTGTGGTGACACCAATTTACCAATTTTCCCTCATTTAGCAGGAAAAAAACTTTATCCAAGTGTAATTTTTCTATTATTCTTCAAATACACACAGCTTTACCCTTACATGTGGATCTCCTAACTGCAGAATAAACCCATCTGATGATAGTTACCTAAAATCAGATCGTCTGTAAAGGCCTGTGCTCGAGTCTGTGCATCTTACCTTTGTAATTACTCCAGAAACAATCACAGGGGCTTTTGGTGGGCTGAAAAAAACAGACGAAAAAAATGTCACTAAAAAAAATAAGCAAAACAAATAAGAGAAAATAAAATATGCCAAGTGTCAAAAGGTACACGTACAGCTTACTTAACGTTACACTGATCCATCTAGCTAGAAAATCCCACAATGACAATGCCAAGATGCTGAAATCCCAAGCTGTCAAAACACCCATAGTCAGCTCTCTGGCTGCACACACGTGCACAGAAACACACTTACACAAACATGCACTGGATGCACCTGCCAACACCTTTAATAGCTCCCATTTATTCTGCCCAAACACTGGTTCCCACAGCCTCTGGATGGAGAGCATAAGAGGAGGAAGGAAAGAAAGTGTGGAAAAATAGTGCTATTGGAGGAAAGGATGAAGAAAAATGTTTAAAGTGGAGAGTAAAAGAAAAAAGGGGGGAGAGAAGGATGAAAAATGAGCAGAGGTAGCGCAGTGGGTGGGGAGGGGCCGTCAGAAGAAAACAGGTAACCAAACACTGATTATAATAACAGGACGTTACAGGAGCAGAAACAGAATGAAGGAGAGATGGAAGCAGAAACTCAGTCACACACTGTGGAAAGGAATGAGGAAGCAGGGAGAAAGAAAAGAGGAGGAGGAGGAGAACGGAGAACCTGAAGTGGGTATCGACCTTGCTATGACAAACGAGTGCCGTCTAATTTTACGGCACAGCCACCCCCGGCAAAGAGAGTACAGTTAGCCACCTTCAGAACTCCACTCAAAGACATCAGCTATAGTAAGAAATCCGTTCAACTTCCAGCTTACCTCATTATCGGCCTAAATGTGTTGAAAGATGGAAAGTTTATCACCGACTGCCGACTCCATGGAGACAATCTAACCACTTCAGAATCTCCAGAAAAGCAGAAGCATATGCTGATATTTAACCATCCATACACAACGTATCTGAATCCCACTCACGGCTTTCCTGCACGTCGGTCTAAACTCAGTCTATGCAATCAAAAGCTTTGCACCACGTAGTCTCCTGATACTCAGCCTAATGGGAACATTTACATCCAGTCAGTGCTCGGACGTGTTCAATTTCACAGATTTTTACACATTTGACAGTTAGATTGAACCAAGACATGTAATATTAGTTGTTAAAATACTCCACCTTCAATTAAATGTGCTGCTAGGTGCAAGTGGGATTAAACTAAAGGGAACAAATGGACCAGTGCAGGCAAGCTATGAAGTGGTTAAGTACCTTTAAAAGGGAATAAAGATTAAAAAAGATGTGTGTATGCAGCTAAACTGCAAACTGTAGCATAACTGTAAAATCTGCAACCATCACTGAAATAACATGCATTTATTCCAACGAGCCTTTTTAGCTCAAAGTTTGATGTTGCCCTACAACGGATAAAAAAAACATGGTTTAAAATGTTTTTAAAAAAATCAATAAGCCTTTAAGGCTGAACATATTCATAAAATGTTAGTTTGAATCAACGTTAGTATGTTGTGCTTGTTGCAAAGGCATGCAGCACATTCAAGTGTTACTTTATTTTCATTTCCATGCTACAGTGAGGAGCAGAGAGATGGAGCTGCTTGGTAAGATGCAAGTCCACATACTGAGGCAGCATGTCCCACATGCTGGGTTATAACATGTATGCTGAATGTCTGACTCCACTGTGTGGTCTTTGCAATGCTGAAAATGATATTGGAAAGTAAACAAGGTGTCAGGGAGAAACATAATATCGAACTATGATTTCTGCTACTATGACTGAGCATGAACGCACACAAGGACTGAATTTATCATCACAGAGGCAGGCGTGACTGGTGTAAAGCCAGTAAACTTTTTTTTAAATAAAAATTTCTAATCTGGATACAACACAAAAGGCTTAGTGAATTTTTATTTTTATATTTTCTAACAATATTGTGAGTGTAAAGGTGATAAGAAAGACAGAAAGCAGCACAGCTCTCTTGTGGGAGAGTGTGGCAGTAGTTTGAAGCTGTGGAAGTCTGCAGGGGGCAGCAGTGAGCTGTGCAATATCCTGGAGAAATGTCACTGTGCCAGGAGGAAAATCCTTAAATGAAAGACAATAAGAACTGCTTGGGGAAAAAGATGAAGATGCATAAAAAAATAAAGTTTAAACTAATGAGACAACGGGTGAAGTGAGACTCAGTCCTTCTGCTTTGTCCTCTCAGTATGAAGCTTTAAAGCCACAGCTTCTGTAACCCCACCCATCGCTCAGCGTTTAAGCAGAAAGGGAACTTTGGTGCCGTGGGCGAGGTGGTGGTTGCCGTGGAAACAGATGCCTGTTGCCTGTCTTTCTCCTTGCAACTTTTCCACCATGAGCTGTCTGCTTGCAGTACATTTAACTATAGTTTCTGCTTGCTGTACGAGTATACGTGGCCATACAGGTTCTCAAACTCATTCATGAGAGCAGAACACAAACTATTCACGTCCTCTACTCCCAACCAAAATATTACATTTATACAAAGATGCTGATACAACTTACCGGAACCATACGCAGAGTTAAACTTTTATTTTGATAAGCAGTGGGCACAATACCTCTGCTAGCTTGTGGTACACTTTTATGTCTGCATATCGCTGTTAACACCCCATCCCTACCCATACCTCTCACCATAATTCCCCCATCTTTCCCTCTTTGCCTTATCCGTCCATCTCAGCTAGATTGGCTACGGCAGGTGTTCCCTTGACTACAACGCTTCTTTGGCTGTTACTAATGTGGAATTTACCCAGCAGCCACCTGCTAGACGTCCATCAGTGTGACACAGAGAGGGAGAGACAGGAGTGCGTGTGAGTAAGTGAGCGAGTGACTTTCTCTTCACTGCATTTCCTGATGGAGTGCTGCGTTTCTGGCAACCGAGGAGGCTGGAAAAGCAGCCACATCCTCCTCGGCTAGCTTTATGTGGAACCCTGCTTACTGTTTTTGAACTTTTATCATCTACTTCACCTCACATGTCACTGGGAAAAGAAAAATTAAACAAAATGGTGATTTATTGGCACGGACAGGCTTGTTAATACTCCTGTTCCAAATGACAGAAAAATACTCAAAAGAATGAGGAAGCTGAATGAGGGACGTGCGATATAAAACCAGTTAGGTTGGCCGTGTAAAGTACAAGCACAGAAAATTTCCTGACACCTGGAAATGTTCTTGAACTCTGCTTGCTGCTGTGTAGTGCTTGTCGCTTTCCATTTATCACCTGTTATTAGCACACACACACACGCAAACACACACACACAAACTGATCTGCAGTGTGAATACAGCACCTGTATCAATATGCACATAGCTGACGTGTCCTCATGCATATTGAGCCGACACATGACACATTATAACACACACACACACACACACAGTTACTGGCCTATGTCCGACACCCCCGCAACAGGACAGAGTGACCACATCACACACAACTTACTGAAAGCAACAAAAGCTAAAACATGCTAATGTGGAAACACAAGTAAGTGTTGATGGAGAACCGCATCAGTGTCATGTAAAACACGCTAACCGAGGATGCTTGTGACAATACCGATGGCTGAATGGGCTGTTCGCATTAATGCTCAAATTATGCAGCAATTATGTTGTTTACTGAAATAGCTTACACACGCATACATTAAAAACAATCACGGCATACTCCCTGCACTGCAAACTTATAGAAAAACACAGCTTTTAAACAGCTTGGTTGCAATTAGCTGCCTGCGAGTTTGATAATCAGCTAAAATAAAAACAAATTAAGTCAAATACACAATGCTGTTGTGTGGGTCAGTCAAAAGATTGTTTATTAATAAACTCAGGATGTCTTTTTGGGACACCAGTGCACAGACCTTTTACTTCCTGTGATAGTTCTGCATCTTAGTTATCTTTCATGAATGTCTTAATGTTACCTTGAGTCGTGCATTTCAAAATCTGGTCCTTGAGGGACGTTGTCCTGCAGGTTTTAGATGCTTCAAACTCCTTGCATTGAAGCAGAGAAGAATCTAAATCCTCCTGGACAATGGCTCTCAAGGTCCCGTGTTTCCATCAAGGTTTTTCATGCACATTATGAAGCTGCAAGCTAAACAAGGTTCACAGACTACACGTACTGTGGTGCATGTAGTAGAGCGGGTTAAGTTAGTGGTTCAAATCCCGGCTCTGGCGTCCACATGTCGAAGTGTCTTTGAGCAAGACACTGAACCCCCAGTTGCTCCCGATGTTGCGTCACCGGTGTGTGAATGTGTGTTTGTGTGAGCATATGGGTGAATGTGTCAGATAGTGTCAAAGCGCTTTGAGTGCACTGATGTGTAGAAAAGCTACGTATACAAGTACAAGACAATTTACCATAAACTCCAACTAGAGAAACAATTAAAAAAATTCACTTGAGGGGGCGTTTGTCTTTTGAGGAAGAACAGTTGATGCACTAAAGGGCAAACAGAGATGTGTCATGTTGTGATGGAGTGAACAAGTCACTCACATGACAGGGTTCATGGACCATCAGTTCATTTTGCTTCTTGAACATAAACATAGCTAATTCTCACTGACATTTACTGAAAAAGAACTTATTCTACCTTCATCTGTACGATCCAGGCACTGTCTTTTCAACTCATAGATCTGCTTTTCATTAGCAACCTACTTACCAATTCATCACGACCACAATGCTCGCTGGTACTGGCTGGTTTTAACTGTATGTAGCATCATTTCTCTCTTGATTTTGGAGACTCTGTTGAGGACTCATTTTTAGACTGCATTGGCATGCATCAACAGAACAAGCGATGGCTATAGTTCCATGAAATTATTCTTCACCAACCTGCACATATCTCTGCTTCTCCTCTGTCCAACCAGAAGTAAAAAAGAAGCAAACAGCATCATCCTTGAACGACCAACGTTGTTCTAGTGCTTTGTTACTCAAACGGATACTGTGTGCCATGTTACAGAAGCAAGGCTGTGAATTGTTCTCTAATAAACCCAGTCACGTTACCATACCTGTACTGAGCTCTACAAACTCTTGATGGTACAGCCTTGGAGTGTTACCTGCTGCTGACATACTCCTCTTCATCCTCTTTCTGCAGTGGTTCAAGGGAAGCAGATGGTTGGTGTTTCTGCACTATTCTCATACCTCCTGCTTTCACTGCAACACACAGAAGTGAACACATCCAAATCTGTTTGGTTAAAGCCTCACAAACACATTAGAGCTTACATTATACTATTTTTACACTTTCAGTGAATGATCAGGAACTTCAATGGTGTGATTTGGATGTAATCAAATTAGAGTATATATCATTAAAAGAAACAAGGTCAAAATGACCTGACTCATTCTGCAGGGCTGCTTGTCTGACTTTGCCCTCCAGGTGCATAAAAAGCACGCTGTATTAACACACCTAGGTTGTTGTTATTCCTCCCCTAGGTCTAGTATAATGCAGCTTGCGTGTGCAAATGGCTTCCTGTGGATCACAGGTTGGGTGCGATGGGGCATTTCTTATCTCACTGTTGTGGCCCAGTGACCTGCCACACTACTCTTGTCCACGTACACCTTATCGGTGCCTTCCTCAGGTCATATCGTCCACGTCAATGCCAGCCTGAAGTAGTTAAGTGCATCTAAATCTTTTAGAAAGAAATAGAAAGCCTACATCTTACCAGATTATGATGCAAGATTTCAGGTGGAATCAGGAAGTAAGGAAATGTGCCAAACGAGGGAAGTGACAGATTGTAGCGAACGCAATGTGGATCATTAAAAAGGTATTATACAGTCTGCAATCTGCCAGCTCCGGGATTGTAAAGGTATTATTCATCCCTGTGTGGTTTTTGGTTTAAAGGCAGTTCAGAAACAAAGGCCCTCGGGTTTGTATTAAGCAAAGCAACATTGCAGCACAGTGCTGCTTTTACCTGCAGGGAGATGTCCACCTTTGGTTTCGACTTTGTCCTTCGGTGGGGACGACATGTCTGCTGTCCGGAGGAACCGACCGGTCCAAAAATAAAATCTCTGCTTTATTCAGTCTCAAACTGTGGACTTCTCTCCAGTCTGGATCGTCAACGTGGCTTTTTCCTGAGCATTGTTTGGAAATGGTACGTAGTGACGTCAGGCTGCGCCGTAAGAAGCGCGGTGACGTCAGACGCTTTTTTTCATTACCGCAGAAAGTAAATTTATATTTCCCCATATTATTATTATTAGAAATAACAATATTATTATTATTATTATTATTATTAATAATAATAATAATAATAATAATAATAATAATAATAATAATAATAATAATA
>JBAMHV010000019.1:15065523-15079277 GCA_037177535.1 Pseudomugil gertrudae
TGGACTGGCGACCTGTCCAGGGTGTACCCCGCCTCTCGCCCGTTGAGCTGGGATTGGCTCCAGCCCCCCTGCGACCCCGCTCTGGGATTAAGCAGAAGAAAATGGATGGATGGATGGATGTGTCCATACACTCCTTTAAGACTATCCATCCATCCATCCATATTCAACCGCTTATTCCCTGAATGGCGCGAAGGGGCTGAAGCCAATCTCAGCTGACATTGGGCGAGCGGCGGGGTACACACCGGACAGGTCGCCAGTCCATCACAGGGCCAACACACAAAGAACCATGCATGCACACACACACACACACACACACACTCCTAAGGGCAATTTAGAGCCTTCAATCAGCCTATCCCCAAGGTGAATGGAAGCCAGAGAACCCACGCTAACATGGGGAGAACATGCAAACTCCACACAGAAAGGTCAGTGTTTGGACCTCCCCCAGCCGAGGTTTGAACCAGCAACCTTCTTGCTGTGAGGCCACAGTGCTAACCAACTGCACCACCGTGCAGCTTTTCTTTTAGACTATAGAAACAAATTTAGATGTCAAAGTTAACAAAGTTAAAAAGATGTTCTGGAATTTGTTTTATAGATAGTCATCCTGAATATGCTGCTGTAAAAAAAAAACAATATGTGGAACATTTGAGTTGTTAAGGCCCATTTATAAGTAAATATAAAAGTAAATATACAAGTCCAATTCAAAGTCTGTCATAAATCGCTGCATTCATTCATTATGTGTTGCAATAGTTATTAGGACAGTTCATCCATTAGTAAACAAGGAAGAGTTCAGAGTTAACTTCTACACATTGAAACCAGTTGGTCATGATAAATAACCTTTATAAAGTTGTTTACAACAGACACAACTCAAGTGGTAAAAGAATAAAACCACAAACTTCTTCTGCCTCTCTTTCAGGTGCTTTTTATGTGACAGTTTCTGCCTCGTCTTCTGTTCCTCCTCTTCCTCTCTGGTTAGCTCCTTTTGCTTTCCTTTCACATGTCTGCTACACAATTCAACACTATTCCTGTGATTCCTCGAGGTATCGCTCAGATTTCTGTGTCATGTGACAGAAAGCTACGTAAGTTTAACACAGACCAATGAGACGGACCAAACTGTTCATCAATCTTCTGCATCGAGCAGAAATGGGACTTTAGCAGGGATTATTTATCAACATTATCTTGTAAAAGTATGTTTCATACAGAGGCTTCTTCAAATATGTAGCATGAGAGGAATGTACAGGAGGTCATTTCTACGAGAAGTCAGCACCCTTGAGAGCAAGACTTACCTGTAAATTAATTAAAAATTATTTATATTATGAAAACAAAACATTATATTTTACCTCAAGGGATAAATAAGGCAATAAAGCAATTCTTAATTTAATGTAATTTTACCCTTAAAAAGCAGAATGACTGATATGAAGTGAAGTATTATAACCTTCAAAGTGCATTGTATTGAGTTTTTATTGAGATTGATTTGACTGAAAATGGCTTCCATGTAATGGAAGTTTCTTTGCTGCGTACTTTGAGATGACCTCTGTTTTTAAAGAGGTGCTATTTACTATAAATAAAACTAAATGGATTTAAAATGCATTACAGGGTGCAGCTTAAAACAATTTACAGATTCATTCAATCCAGTTTGGACCTAATGACAAAGATACTTTATAGAAATGACTGAACACACTTTTTATTATTCATTATACATCCATTTCTTAAATTACCTGCTCAGCTCCCTTCTTTTTCTTCTTCTTCTTGCCCCAGCAGCCAGAGCTTTCTCCCTCATGGCCGTTGGCATCACAAAGTAGGCCATCAAGCTCTTCCAAACCCCCTTGCTGGCCGTGAGACGTCTCCGCAGCCAGTCGGTATGACAGGTTCCTCAGGATACAAACACAGTTCTCCACAGTCTAGAGATGAAGGGAGATGAAGGGAGCGATGCAAGGGGGAGGAGAGAGAGGGAAATGAGATGATAAAAGCGTGGATATGAATAGGAAAAGTGAGAAAGGTGAGATGCAAGATCTGTGTTTGATGTCACTTAATGAAAAAGCTTTCTTCAAAACAAAACGGTAACTCAAAGTCAAAGCATTCCCAATAAAATAAAAAACCTCTCAACCTTTTATACCACACATAGGCCCCCTGTGAGTACCCATGAGCAAGACTGAACACAGCCATGATCTCATAAATAACACACATCTGCGTATTTTTTCTAGCTCTGACTTTGAAATGAGATTAAAAGAAAGTAAATGAGAAACATTACTCATTATCTCGCACCTCATTAAACACCCAGTATAGCAACAAACCTCGCAACATGAACAATGTATGTATTCTTATGTATCCTGTCTATTACTAAGTGTGTCCCTTTTGTGTGTTTGCCAGATCACACGCATGCTTGTGTGTTTGCATCACAGAGAAATGGGAGCCTACAGTTAACGGACTGGAAATTAACAAAGACAAATCATCCATCTTCCCTTAGCCTGACCATTGGTTCACAAAAAAACAAAGAAGTGTAATTGAACACCCTCGAGGGAGGCAGAAAACAAAACAATGTCTCACTTCAGTGAACTGCAATCATATCTGAATTTCCATTCATATTCCATTATACAATCATGTTGGAGAAGATATGTTTAATTTACAGTTTACTGTGACATTTTGCTTTTTCTCTTATTCCACATTTATTCTGTATTCCCAGTTGCCTTGATAAGAGTATGACATGTTATGTGCAGGGACTTCTGGTCAGCTCAGCAAGGTCAGAGGTCAGGATGAGATAGACAGCAGTGGTCTTACACCTGACTGCCGTTTTAATCAGTTCCTTTTGAACAACAGAGCTAATGATAGGTTACAGCCATTTCTGCTCTCATTACATCTGTTTGACCTCGTGCTGGTTTCAGCTTTTTCTTCTGGGACAAAGCTTTACATACAGGACATTAATGGGCTGGTAATAAAGCTCCCCTGCATTAGTAATCACACACAAGCTGTAAAATATCAACACCTATATACGGAGAATTCTGTTTAAATTTACTCAAAATGTCCTTGAACCTAACAACAAAATAATTATTAGAATTTGGAGATGATGTTTTCTTGTATTATGCTTTAGGCTTGCTGCTTGTGTGCAACATCAGTTGACCTCTGCTCTTCTGGTGCAAACACATGAGGAAGGGTTTATGTATTTTTAAGATGTTTCAAGGAAAGAGGAGACAGGATCCGCTGGGTTTAAAAGGATGCTAAAACAATCTGATCACTACTATAAAAGACAAAACGGAAAATATTTGTGGAGATTTTATTTTTCCCTTTTGTTGCATACTTAAATTATGGGATCTTTCTCGTTGCGAGGAAGGCAATATGAAATATAAAGGAATATGTGCACATGTTCAAATGATCCTTCCTTCCTGTGTTTTTTCCACAGAACAACATCTGGATTAATATTTTTACGCCCTACTCATGGACCAAAAGTTAGCTAAAGATCGGGTTGAAAAACCAGCAGAAATTCTGGTAAACTGCTACATGCCAGACATTAATTATTACTCAGAATATAACTCACAGAAATAAATTGTGATTTAAATAATGAATATCCTGAAGAGGTCACCAGAGGTGACACAGAAGGAAAACTTTTGTTGGAACTCTGACAAATATATGATTCATTCTGGAAGTTTAGGGTATAATTATGAGCAAATCTTCAACCCACACTGCATAAGGAATCCTACACAGTGGACGATGGCTCATTTTGCCAGCAGCTGCATTGAAATACAGATACTTTATATTTATTTATTTCTATATAAAACCTTAGCTAGTCTCCACAGAGTTAGGACCTTGTGTTACATTGTGAAAACGATACAATTATAACAACGTATTCATGTTAAAAGGTCATTGTTTAGTGTAATGTCTTCTTATATAACATTACAACATCCATACCCGTCACATTATTAATGAAATGTTTTCGTACATTATGATTTTTATCTTGACATTGTAAAAACTCAAATTATAATAACTTTTGCCTTATAACATGATACATTTTTGAATGTGAAACAATTAAACCTCTGTTTTATTTTGTTCATCTTTGAATGAAGAAAGAGGGACATGTCTTTTCTAAGTATAAAATAGAGCTCAAGTCCCGTCAACCAGCTATTTCATGGATCTGACAGCAAGATGCGTCGGCTTTTATTAATGTAAAGCAATACTGGTGCACATATGTACTCCATGGGAACAGTACAGTTCATATTGAAATGAGATATTTGGTTTTGGTGTGCTCGTCATATTTTCTGTCTCACATCCAACACATTTTTTTTCAGTAGGTGACATCTGAACAGCAGGCCGGTCGGTTTAGCGTGCACACTCTAAACTTTGGAGCCATAATGCATTAATATGTTGTTTGGCAGGTTAAGCATGTGGTCGGCACCATATGCTGACCGAGAGCCTGTACATGTTCTTTAGCATCAAAGAAGAATTTATAATATAAATGAGTTGAAAAATTTCCCTCAGATAAATAAATACTAAATATTTTTCAGATTTAAAAAATCTTTTGAGTCTTGATAAGCTATTCTTTTCATAGCTTTTTACAGTGTTAGTCTTTAAAAATATTTCATCACAGGCAAGTTAAAAAGAACTCTGTAGATAAATGTGCAACTTTTGGTGAGAGAAAAGGTGCAAAATGAAAAGTAAAACCAAGAAAAAGAAGGCAAAATGTGAATATAGCTCATGCACATTACTTTTGCAACAGTGCCTATTTGGTGGGTTATTTGCCAATCAATCTTTGTTACTGTGATGACAACTGGCCTCTGGTGACTACAGTCAAATAGTGATTAGGGGAAGACGGTTAAACAGTGATTAAGGATCCCCCTTTTCAGAAAAGCTGGCAGACAGAGAGACCTTGAGAAGTCAGCCATCCACAACATTGTTTATGTATTGACTAATCCACACATACTGCAGCAGGAGCATACTTACACACTGCGCACACCAACATATTCTCATAAGAAAAAAACGCACAGGGAACATAAACCCCCTAAACGTTGACTACTCGGGGAGCTTAATTGGCAGCAAGAAATGCTGCTACACTATGAACTTGAGTGCTTTAATTTGCCCTAAAGAACACATACTGATGAGCTGAGAGCAGTAAAAGGAGGTTCAGACATTTTTGTCTGCCCAATCTATTTCATCAACATGTCCTTAGTCAGGAGAGAGTATAAGACCAGTTTCAACTTTATGTTGAGACTGATTTAAAAATATACATTTAATGGATAAATACAAGCAAATATATTGAGAGTGACAAGGGTGCACACCTTGCTGTCGATCTCGCTGCTGCCTAGAGAGGTCTGGATAACGTAGAGCAGAGCATCTGTCAGGCCGTCACACTCCCTCATCCTTCGTCTCGCCTCCTCACCTGCCGAGCTTACATTCCTGCAACACACAAAACAAATGCTGCCTTAGGAGTGTGTGTGCTCGCCAAACAGAATGAGCAGAACAAATTGGAAAAGAAAGAAAACTGGTTGAAGATAAGACATGAAGACAGATGAGACACAGGAGAAAGCTGGTAATAAAAAGTGCAGAAAGACTAGAACGGGAGAAAAAAAAGTGGCATTAAAATTCCTCAAACATCTCAATGTGTGCCCTCGAGGCTCACTTTATGTTGGACACACCAAACACAAGTCCAAAACGACTTTAAGTTCAGAGCTAACACTCACACCAGTGCTGCTTGGATAGGCAGTCTTACCATTAGTCCAGTCATAATGAATTAAATTCAGCCTGAATTGGAAGTACAGGTGGGCGGCGCTGGGGTTGGATTTGTTTGGGTTTCAGCATAGTGCTGCTTGTGAAACAGATATACTTAGTACCAGACAGTGACTCATTTTACTACATTAAATATATATTTGAAACCGAGGCGTTAAGCATGTGCTACATTGAATACTACACTGTTTTCTTCACATAAAACCATGTTTCCAAATACAAGTTTCAAACTATTTTTTGTGTGTTGTTTTACTTTAGTATTTTGGAATGTGTGTAACGTGTGTACACCCTGCATGCTACATGTGTAAAATGTGTATACAATAAGCACTATCCTCTCCAAGTTATTTACTTCTTGCTATGTTGACTGAGTCATACTGTGTTGTTGTTGCACACACACCATCAAGTTCAAGATAAATTACCCCACTGGGACAATGAAATATATCCAGCATGAGTAATAAAAACAAAAATATACAACTTTTGACCTTGGCCCATTAGGTCATGAAGAAAAACACACGTGTGCCTGTGGCCATGGTTCACAAGATGCTGGTGGAAATGCTTTAAAAACACCAGCTGTAATGCTGCATCTTCAGAACAAAATTTAACACACATCACGTAAAAATGCTCTTAAAATGATCTAGTGACAAATGCAATGGAATATTGGTACTACAAAGTGCAGCGCAGCGGAATCCATTATTTTATAATTCATGTAAATGTATCTTACATATTACATTTAACACTGTGATAATAATGGTTAAATTATGCTAATGATGTAAAACTACATTAAACCGGTATTTAAAAATTAACCAAAATATCAAAGTCTGAAATATGATTATATTGTATGTGTGATCTTAAGTGTGCATGCTGGACAACCCTTTGAGTGAATCTGTATTAAAGCCTTAATAAGCATATTGTGACATGTAAGACAAAATCTGAGATAAATGCATCTTGAAAGGCCTGAAACTCCATCGCTACAACTGCTGAATAAACTACCTCGGTATAGCCACATGTAACACAGTCAATTTGTCAATTTAGCTGCAGCATCAGTGGAGTAGGACATTGTTGTCTTCTAAAATGAAAATAAATGAACCGACACAACAACACTGCATCCTCAGAGCTTTTAGTTTTGGGCAGCTTTTTTCCAAAAAATGTTCAAAATCATGGAAAAAATTCTTTGTGAACGAACAGTTCTTTATATTCCTTTTTATTCATTAGCCATTTAGTCAAAAGCAGCTAAACGTTTTATTCACACCTTACCATAAACTTCCAATTATGCTTCTCGTGTGGGTGCGAACGACTGGCAAAGCAGCGAGCAAGCACTAAAAAAAGGCACAAAGCAATTATTAAAGTTTTGAAACTTAGATTTTAAATGCCATTCTTCAAAAGTAAGATTGTAGGAGAGATGAGGTGGCCTATGTGTGAACAAGGAGCCAAATCCATCACGTTGGTATAATAAAGAAACCGCAGCTGCTTTCGCTAGTCTATGAGATGAGGTTATCCATAAATTTTAGTGATGAGAGGGCGAGAGAAAGAACTCAATTAAAACTTCATGTTCATGGTACCAGGCATCTAAAAGAAGGTCAAGTCATTTTTTAACCACTTTGAATGCTAATGGCCAAACAAGCGCTTGATGGAAATGCTGCTTAGCAGAGATGCAAGTCTCTGTCAAGTCGTTATTAAACAACAGAACAGTGCAAACACTTCACCTTGACTAATGTTTAAGCACCGAAGACAGGATGTGGGTGGGTGAGAGAGAGACTTATTTACTGTGTAAGTGTGCGGTCCTGAAAATGCTGACTCCTGCTGACATTTTCCCCAAGTTGTTTATCTGATGTCTCATCACAGATAGAGGGGGAAGGAACTGACAGAACATTTCACAAGACAGGGTTGTGTACCAACAAAAAGTATGATGAAACATATACATATACACATATACATATACACAACAGTTAAACTGGACAAGTAGGATGTTGCAAGTTTAACGTGAACAGGTGGGACTGGAGTGTTTTACAGGAAAACACATTACAGATATCTACCCTGTAAAACGAAACCGTTTTACTCCTGAACCAAAAGTTTGAAATGTTCATCTTAAAAATAAAAGCTTTCTCTCAAATCGCGCCACATATGGACAGAGATATGAGGGAAGATGACAGAGACAAAAACGGAAGGAAGCTACTTTTCACATGATCAAAAAACATCCTTAGGTTTCTGCTTCAGCAGGAAGAATTTTCTTTTGAAAGAGCTTCAATTTAAAAGTGTTCATGTGATGGCAGCTATAACTATAATGCTACATCTTTCTCAGCCAACCTTTTTTATTTAACCCTCTTATGACCACTGTCTGATTTGTGCAAATGCAATCTTGCCTGTGATTGGACGATCATAGTGCGGAGTCTACCGTAATGACAACTACATGGGTGAAGAGGTCTATTCTGCTGCTTTTGGGTGGATTTTGAATTTTTAAGCTGTGTATTACGGTTTGGACGTTATGATCACAGGAAGCATGAAACGGGTGGGTTTTAAGAGGGTTAACTCTCACAATCAGCCCTTCTCTTTGACAACTCAAACCCAGTTTCTGTACCGAGTTCATCATCCAGCTGTATGTTTACTGGTATGGGTTAGTTAGTAATACCGTCCTGACATTATGTCATTCTACATAATTGTAATGAACCACTTTTTGGTTGATGAAGAACAGAAAGTCTGATGAATTTCCTTTCCCTCTATGACTGAATAATCTTCTCACACCAACAGCTTTCACCAGACTAAGAAGCTTCTAGCTCCACTTGGTTAATTAATTAGCATACGCGATACAGAACATAAGGCTCATCAACATATCAAATTTGCACATTAAGCAGCTATTTTCCATTTTTCTGGCATGATTTCCTTCTCAGATTCAGTTTGTTTGTGTTGTGATTTCAGCCTACTTGTGCACAACTTCCCCCCTTGGACTTGAGATTAAAATATTGCTACTGTATGCGTGTTCACGTGCCTGAATTTGTGTGATATTTGTGCATACTGCGCACACTTATTAGTCTATGGTTCTGGACAGAGACATGACATATTGTATCCTTCTACAACACACTTTCAACAAAGGCATTAACAAATATAAGGTCAGCATTTTTTTGTGTGGAAAAAAGAAGAAGAAAAAAATGCTGACATTTCCCAGTTGTAGCATATCCTCCCACACTTTGCTGTGATAGTGCATGCCTGTTTGTTTGAGGATTCAAAAACCCTGACAATATCAACTTTGCATATGGCTGTCACTTAAGATTAAGCACATTTTTCCACAGATTTATAAAGTATAGCCTTTGTTAAATATCCCCAGGGGTTCACAGGGCCCATCTGTGAGCAGTATCCTACACATGCACCTGGATGTTTGACAAACCCTGGACAGAGAGAATAGTGTGTAAAGCATGACATGAACGCCTGACTAGAGAGGAAAGTCTGCGATGAATTCACATGAACCATCATTTCCCTCACCATAATTCTTCAGCATAAAGAGTAAACACAGATGACATTTGATTTATGATGAGAAATGACATTACTTTTGTAAACCAGCTTGCTGACACATTACCACCATTTACTCTACTTAGTTGTAAAACTTTACATCTATTATTTCACATGAAAAGTTTCAGGGTATCTGACACAGATTAGAAAACGGTCTGGAACCGTCTTGCAAAGTCTTAATTAGTTTGCCGCCTTGAATGCAGAAACAACCCATCGGCCTTCAGAGAGCTCCATGGATGGATACTTTCAAAGACAGACGATGAATGTGGAAGTAACAACTTAAAGAAATGTGAACACTAGAGCAAAAAATAGCACAGCTCAGATAAGGCATATGAGGGCATTTGGCTGGTTTCTGTGTATGTGTGTGTCAGAATGATGCTGTCTGAGTGTTCTTAAGTTTTACTGGTAATCATTAGTATCTATGAAGAACATTATAAGCTAAGGTTCGATCACACATGATGTCATAGCTCACTATTTTAGCCAAACTCATAAGACTGTTTGAGTTCAATACAAGCCATTGTTGATTAAAAAAGCACAGAGCTCGACTAAGACTCTCATTCAGTTTAATAGTTTAGCTGCAGTTACTGGGGAATTATGATGAGTGTCATTGACAAAGTGCAGGTGACTATCGTTACGACCCAGGCTGGGGTATGATAACGGGTGTAACAAAAAGACGTGGCGTGGACCAGATGTTAAAAAAAAATAGTCAATGTTTATTGTACAAGTAACTCAAACGTGAGACCACTAAAGCAAACACTGGGTTTAGCGAAGCTGCTCAAACACAACGAAAACAACCCATCCATCCATCCATCCATCCATCCATCCATCCATTTTCTACCGCTTGATCCCAGAGCAGGGTCGCGGACGAAAACAACCCAACGGGGCGAAATAAAATCAACCCAAAGGGGCGACATAAGAAATACGACAACAAAAACAGAAGACCTATTAGTAAAAAACAGAGCAGCTCCAATAAACTAAACAATACAAAAGCTAACCTAGCCCAGCATAAAATTATCCCAAAACAAAACGGTACGCTCACACAACAGGTAGCTTGGCTACTCTAAACACCCACAAACACCACACAAAGTCACAGGCCGGGAGCAGACTGGCTGTCAACAGTTGCTCCTCGACGGACCGGAGACAGCAGCCTTTATTTCTGGGGTAGATCCCGGTGGGCGTTGTGATTGGTCCCTCGAGGGAGCAAAAACAGAGGTGTCTCTGCGCCAGCCAATCATAGGGGCCGGCCACCAGGACTAAAGATGAGTGTCAGGTGTGAGCAATAAGTAGCTGGCGTAACAACTATATTTTTAAAGTGTGCCTTAGATTATTTGGATTATTTGGGGGGAGAGAAAAAGGGAACTAACTGGTGCAAATGAGTAATGTGGTTCACCTCCATTAAGGAAAGTTCAGTTCAATTAAATCCGATAAACTAAGTCAGATTAAAAGTGGCACCACACTTTATGGTCCAGCCTTAGCGAGGGATATTTACAAAGGATCTGATCAATTCATACGTTTTAAAATACACTTTGACATTGCCCTGTAAACGTGCCACAATGCTCTGCTGAAAAGCTTGAGTGGTTGTTAGTACAACTAGATTTTCCCATAAATCTTCTCTTTCATAAATTTTGAAGTTAAACATTTAAACAGGTAGGAAATTATGACAGAAAATGAGTCCATTGAAACTACGTGTTGACTTGTAAAGCATTTCCAGACTGCCAACTTTTCTGTTAAATCATGATTAAATTATACAAAACCACAATATAAAGCAATTTAAACACTATGCAGCAAAATTCAGATACACTGACAGTTCTGTTTTAATGACTTTGCGGAGCTAAAGATACTCTCAAATTAAAAACTTGATTATCTTTATTCATCTAATATACTTCTCTTCTAATTATCTATTGGAAATTAGAAGATAACTTTCTTAAATATGTTTTAACCCTCGTTTTAAAGCCTGACAGTTAACTCCACTAAAACCGGCAGCTGGTTAGGTAAATTCTAGTAATAGGATTTAGTAATCATAGACATAATTTCACAGAAAGCCTGAAGCAAGGCCACAAATATATGAAAACAAGTTTACAAACTTTATATGTCAGAGATGCTGGGTTGGTAGTCATTACATATCTTACTATGCTTTTTTTTTAACCAATTAGATGGTTTGAAAGACAGTCAGGTTATACATTTTTCATTTGGTATTGATTTTTCTTTCCACGGTCCAACAGTAAGTCGGGAAATGAACCCGGAGCATGTGCACAAAATTTACTTTTTTTTTTTTTACTAAAGTTTTAGTTTTAACAAGAGTTCTGCAAGATTCAAGAAAACATATCAGAAGTGACTTTCAGACAGATGGCTCTTAGACATACTTGCAAAAGGAACAAATGACTACTGAGTGACTTTGTCTCAAACAGCTGGTGTGTGATGGCTCTTCACAAGTGTCCATGTGTGTTTCTGTGTGTGCGAATAAGGGCACAGGCAGCAGAGGGTAATCACCAGATGGCCCCCACATGCTTAAAACCCTATTATTATCAGTAAAATAAATATGGAAACTAAACTGTTCCTGACTGAACTCTAGTATTAAAAAATACTCAGAAACTAATTCTACTGTTCTCTTGCATGATGTTAGAAGCAAATATGAAGGCAGTTTTCATGAGTGTGATTATTTTTAGAGACAGAAATGCAAAGTTCAAGCAGTGTGTACAAGTCTTGACAGCAGGTAATGATTTCTCGTCTCCTTTGCTTCAAACCAAGTGAGTGAGGTAAAGAATCTTTTTCTGAAAAACCCCTCAGAAGAGATGATGCTTGACCTAAAACTCTGGCTGATGTGTTGTATCTTCTGATTGGTCAGCTTCTGATCTTTCTCTCTCCAGCTTTGACCTTATTTTTGCTCAAATATCCTGGAAATGTATAAATGCTTCAAATGTCCTCTATGATTGTTGTGAAAATTGGAGATGGCTTCGTTAATGCTAACAATACTGAAATGAATTCATGCAGGCTAGAAAATGCTTCTTTGCTCCAAACACTGTTTTGTCTGTTCATTGTGCAGAAAAGTCTCCCTGCAATGCACTGGACTCTTAAACTCTGTTATGAGTATTCATGGCAACAAAAATTGTTTACCAGATCAACTAATTAAGTTTCTCGAATACCAAATTATTTAGAGAAGAAACATCAAATCCTGCAAACGCTGACAGGAACATGAAGAGGACGCAGTGCAGGAGCGAGCCAGAGAGAAAAACAGCCTCTTCCTCCTCTGATTGGGTTGCTAGCAAACAAAATGAGTCAGAAATGACAGAATTAATATTAAAACTGCCTGCATGTGTTTAATTGAAACATGGCTTTAAAATTATATTTCAGACCCTAAAAATGTCAACATGATACTTTACGAGTAAATGTGCTCATCTAGACAAAGTTTGCAGAGATCGTTATCCTAATGAGATTTTTAACTTGGACATGGTACTGTAAGGGAAAATATCTGCACAGTGAAGTTTTTTCTGTATTCTCTTTCAAGAATCAAAATCAAAAAGGCTGGCTCTGTGCTGGGTAACGGTGTGGATCCACTGGTGCTCATTGTCCAAATGAAAGTTGAACCAACTGCTGGACATAAGAGACATTTGGTTGTATTGAAGAGAAAAACTGTTTTTTCAACCCAAAGGTTGTGAGATTGATCTCAGGCTTCCTTTAACTTCATGCCAAAGTGTCCTTGGGCTACATGCTGCACCCCAAGTTGCCCCTTGATGTGCCCATCGGGGGTGTGTGAGTGTGTGTACATATGGGTGCATGAGCAGTGTACCATAAAGCGCTTTGAGTGACTAAAAACGTGCTATATAAGTCTATTCTTTACCATGTTTTTCTTCCCCAAAGCTTCAAATTAGCATGAAAATGTGACGCAGTTAGTTCCCTTGTGAAGCTCGACTTTAAAGCATCTTCCTTAATCTGCGGTGCAACGCCTGCCCTGCTTTTTTTCTATGAGAGAAGCTACAAATAGAAACAATGGATGTGGACAATTTATGGATACTTTTACTTAATTGTCCCTAGGAACATGAACATAAAATGTCAGAGACAATTTAGTATGAAAATAGAAATTAAATCAAAATCATTTAAAAACTGGCTGCTAATTGATGGCATCACATTAGTAAAAATCAGTGGATACTGTTTTAAGTTTTTAACTTGTGTTTTTTTAGTCACTATTTCTGACTCCATGTTACTCTGTTCTAAAGGAGGAACAGAAAAGTAAATTAAAAGCTTTATTAGGAATTCAGCTGGAGTAAAATAATGTGTTTTAGCAGAGAAAGTAGGATCTAAGTAAGCAATTATCTTAAAGAATAGAAAATAACAGATTTTACTTACTGAGACGTTTATATTGCCATTTTAAATGTTATTATGGAAATTACATTACTAGTGCATATCACTTCTACTTGCCCCTTGCCCCTGCAAATTTTCTCCTTTTGAACTCAGATAAAACTGAGGTCATTGTATTTGGACCTGAAAAACTTAGAATTAAACTGTCTAGTTTTGTAGTTAATCTGGATGGCATTAATCTGGCTTCC
>JBAMHV010000019.1:15079377-15092653 GCA_037177535.1 Pseudomugil gertrudae
GTGTGGGTGTGTGTGTGTGTGTGTGTGTGTGTGTGTGTGTGTGTGTGTGTGTGTGTGTGTGTGTGTGTGTGTGTGTTGCATTACATGCACCAAATTTTAATAAACTACATTTGGAGCTGCAACCATCTGCCATATTCAATAACATGCAAAAACGAAGACAAAAGATAACAAGAAAATGCACACACACACACACACACACACATACACGTGTAACTATTTCTTCCCAGCACCAAACACTCCCACCTCCCAGCTGTTGCTTCTGAGATTGACTTAGTTTAATGTCTTTAGTTTTGTCTTGAGATCTGGCATGTGTGCCCAGACTGACTATAATATTAAGACATATTTTCAGTAAATCAAAGCTCAAACACTGATGAAAAAAGATACAGACATTCTTTCATGCAACACAAAGCCACACAAACACACACACAGCAAAGAGATGAGAGAGGTGAGAGGTCCGAAATTGAGCAGAGGTACACCGGGAACTGAACATTGTGGACTTGTGTCACCTTAACCTTCAGAAAGGCAGCGAGACGGAATAAAATAAAATGCTGGAGAACAAAGGAAACACCTCCATCACGCCATGTTAGTCTCTCCTTCTTAGTGTTTACCTCTTCTACATTCTCTCTCTTCTAATCTTTCCAACTTCTCCTCCTCTGCTCCCTGTCCGCCCTCTTCTTTCCCAGTTTCTACAATTTGATCTGTAACTTCAGAGTGCTGAACAGTGCAGTGACAGCATCATCTATCTTCCCCCGCATCTTTAGGTACCTACACACACACATGCACTATACTCCTATAAACTAGTTTGTGAGTCACCAAAATATAAACTTAACAAAAAGGGAAGAAATCTAAAGATGTCACAAGAAGCCGATGACAACTTAGCCTTTCAAGTTGAAAGTGGTAAATATTCTGTTCTCCACAAAATAATATAAATAATATAAAACATAGAAAGAAGTATTAAGCTGATTCCTGAGTGAAAATAAAACAAAAATACACGTTTCCTTGAACTATGAGTCTGAATTACACCATGTGGACTGCTGGTAAAACTTATTTGTTTTAAGTAACATTCTTCTCTTTTTCTGCTCTAATGTGCAACAGCTCAAACATTTCTCAATGGGAAACAGCAGCAGTGAGCTAAACACTACCAGTTACAGGTTCTTACAAAGATATACATCAAGCAAGGAGACAGTAAGCAATAAAGCGGCTTTGTTCTGTCCATATAAGAATGATAATGTGAATCTTTTCTCACCATTCGAAGTCTAACGTTGGTAGAATGCTAGGCTGCGAATGTTTTCTGTAACTTTCTCTACATTATTCCACTACATAATCATCAGTGACCCGCTGGGGACATTCTGAACTTCTATTTAACAACATTGTACAACTCATAATGGCTGTTCTTCTGCTTTGTTTACCCTCACAGAGAGATAGGACTATTTATTCAGCAGACATTTTTATCCAGTATAAGTGAGGAGGACAGTCACAGTACTAAATGAGAAAGTAAAACATGTATTTGGGGTGACCGTGATGACTGAGTGCTGTAGAGCGCCAGCCTGTCAGCCCAGAAACAAAATTGATCTGTAAATCCAAGGTTGTGGTTAGTAAACATGATCATGTTTTCACCTGTCTTGCTCACAGTATGTAACATTCGTCATTTGCTTTGATTCTTCAGCGGACTTTCAAAGTACATAAGCAACATGCATGGCATAAAATAAATCATTCCATGTAGCAGAAAATATATGTCCAATATATTTGTTTTTTCTTGACAAGATGTATAAAAAGAAACTGAAAAAATGTCCAAAAAGAGGCTCAGGATGGTGGGAATCGATCAGTGGTGTGCCTCTTAATCACATGGTTACTAGGATGCTAACTAAGGTATACTAGTTACATTTGAGATTCATTAGAAATCAAATTAATAACATTAAAAGCAAGCTGATTTTTCCTGAAAGTGTCATTGCTCTGTTAGTTTCTTCCCACAATCTAGAACTATTTTATCCTGTGCAAATGACTAGTGTGACAAGCTTTTAAAGAACTTTAAAAAATAACTACATAAAAGCTAATATTTAGCATGCAGTGCCCATAATAAGTTATTTAAGATAGTTACTGTTTATATTCATATGGAATAATGGCCAATGCAGATGGAGCCTTTTAGCTTTATTATTGTTTTTGTTAATAACAATAAGTTATCCAAGATCAAATATACAATCCCCTTTCTATAATATGGGATTAAAATACATTTGAGAAGCTGGGTGATAGGTTGCAAGAGTGATTACATCAGCTTTTCTTCCACTCTCTCTCTCGGGGACTATGTCTCCCTCTGCCTACAATTCCCAGAATCCTGCCACTTCCTTTATCTGTGTGACGTATATTTCATGTGACCTTCAGGCCAATCAGGAAGGCGCACAAGACTGTTTTATCCAATCAAAGGAAATTCATGTGATTGCTTTAATCCAATCAGAGATTGTTTTTATTCATGCTCAATAAAAGCTCTTGTCCACGCTTATTCAGGGTGGATCTGCTTGCGGTCGGGAACGATCGGTTTACGTGACACTCTTGAACCACCAAGTGGATTCACCCGCATGCTGGCAAGTGTAAAACCTCAGAGTACGTCTTGGTTCTTCATGTCCTGTCTCTGCATTTATCGAAGGTCATACTCTATCACTGGGATAAACATTTGAAATAAATAGTGGAGTCCTGGAAAGTGAGGGGTTATATCAAAAGCCTGTTGACCTGCTGATGGCCACTGAATACACAGCTCAGAAAAAGACATTAAATAAGCATTAATACATGTTGTATAAGAGCTCAAGGACCAGAGCTTGTTTTCTGTGTGAACACACAGCTCATGAAACCTTTTCTAACATCAAAAGGATAACAATTCCCACGAGACAATATTATTAAAAACAGTGACCAACATTTCTTGATTTAAAACGATCATGTTACATGCCGGGATGCCCAAGTCGAGACCTACCATCCTGCAACCTTTCATTTCATCCCTTCTCCAAAATACCTGAATAAAATAGCTAAATTCCCTCTTCTGCATGTCATCCAGCTCTACAGAGGCCTCGTAACAAGTTATTCATTTGATTCAGCTGTTTGAACACCAGACTTTGGCTCCCCTGTTTTAAGCTTTAGTACTCCTGTTTTCAAACCATGAACAAACTCAGATTATTCTATTGAGTTTTCTACAGTTCCATGTTTGCAAGAATAAAAAGTGAAGCTAGCATAAGCACAACTTCAGAAATAAAATCTAATGGAGGGAGTTGAACTAGATTATTAGGAAGCCACAGTACCTTATTTCCTTCTCGTGTCCAATGTCACCTATTCTGTGTTCCAGTCGTCTATTTGTCATCACAGTAAAAAACCTCCAGTAGTTTTTGTTTCAACATCAATATTTCAGCATAAAAATGAATTTCTGCCATCACATAGGCAGACAAAGTTCTTTCTCTTCCTTATTCTCTCTCAATAGAAACACATTTAAATAATTTTGATAGGAAATTTTAACAAAGCTCAAAATTTTTTGGCCCAATACAAATAAGTCATCATGAAATCTTTGTAGGGTCACTGATTCTGAAACATTTTACATGTGACAAAAACAACTACTCTTCTCATGTAGTGTCATCTATGCGTTTTCAAAATATGCTTAATAACATTTCAAGATATTGTGATATTGTATCAATGTTCTCTGTGAAAGATGGCAAGATTTTTCTCCTATGACGGATCTAGGAGATGTAAATCTATTCTACTCCACAGTCATTTGGCAGATGCTTTTATCCAAAGTGACTCGGATGTGATAAGTGATCAATTAACCATAGGAATTAACCTAGCATGCATATCATTTGGGTGGGAGGGTGCTGGAATACCCAGAGAAAACCCACGCACACTGGAAGAACAAACACACTCCACACACTGTTCAAACCGAGGCTCAAACCAGCGACCTTCTTGCTGTGAGACTGCAGGCTAACCACTGTGCTGCCAAATCCGGGCTACTCTCAGACTGTATTCCAATAAATATACTTCTAAAACAAAAAAAAAAAACAAAAGAAACTGAAGTTGTCCTTCAGATTTCACGGTTCTAGCTGGAAGGCATTTTATCAACCAAGTGCACAAAAAGAAAGTCAAAAAGCTTTCAAAAAGTTGTTTCTATGGTAATCAGTACAAGTTATGGTTATGGAAAAAAGATAGACAGTACATATATTATTGTTTATGCTTAATATATGCAGTACATTCACCGCATAATCATAAACTCTCACACACTCATTGCTTCATTACTTTCATATCAGAGGATAAAAAACCAAATCAAGCATTAGTAAATGTTCACATACACACTTGCCCACAAATGTTAATGGAATGAAACTGGATAATGCAAATAACTCCAGCAAACAATTATTTTCTTAGGAACAAAACAAAAGTATGTGGAAACATTTATAGTACAATAAGTGTGAAGAGCATTTTGCTCTGACAACTAAAGTTCAGCAAGGTGAGAAAAAAATGTGCCTTGAAAGGTTGGTCTCTCATAAAGATCCTGTAAGTGTGTGTTTAAAAAAATGCTGTGTTACCTGAGACACCCCGTAGCATTGCGCAGCACCTGGGAGGTGTGGAGGTGGAGCTTGCGGTCATCAGGGTGATTGGGAGAGGAGTCCCAGTTAGAGTGGGGTATGATAACACTGTTGGTCAGAACGGCTAGGGCATCCTGGATTATTGGCATCTTAAGTGCATCACATGATGACAGGTTCCAAAGCACACCTGCAAATGAACATGTTAAGATAGAGCATAAATAAGATTAGAAAGAAATAAACCTGAAAAAGTTACTTTCTTTTTTATCTTCTCATAAATCAGTTACATCAAACAAAAAAAAACTCCTGTCTTATGAGCATGTGAGGATAAAAATGTACACTATATTACATGGGAATAAAGGTCTCACTGTTGAGCACATAAAAAAAATCATATATCATTAATTATTGGTAATGTGATTAATGCAGTACTCATTTTTTCAAAATCAATTTGTTTACTATACAGTTCCAATGAAGATAAACACAATCAAAAATTATTTGAGACTTTTATCACATGATCTGTGCAAACGTATATATATATATATATATATATATATATATACATACATATATATATATACTGTGTATATACACATATAAATAAAATAATAACCTAAATGCTTAGTGTTCTTATAAAATTTAGTGAATTCCTGGGATATTTCTCTTTGTAATATTTGATGCCGTGTTCAGCCTTGTGCGTTTTTAATGGTGCTTCTGTCACAATCAGAGCACATGTGAATTGCTGAATGAAGACAGTGAGGCTAAAACACAGCAGAAAAAGAAGAACAAACAAAACAATTTGCAATGAATAAATTAGCGCTTTGTGTTTTATGTCCAAAACTCAGAAGATCCATCAAGTCACAACAGCTCTAAAAGGAAACAAAAAGCACTTCTGCAAATGTTTTTGCATTTAAAGAAATGTTAAGACATTAAGAATTGTTGAGTACTAAGAATTATCTGAAGCTTTCTGTGTGACAGGGCCACAAGTTAGGTCTTAAAATGTGTGACGTTTGATTTAGCAAATCTGCATGCCTTCTCCCACCTATTTTAGATCTATATCATTGTTTTTAATAAAAACAAATTTAAATAAAAGATCTATGTAATTTCATACAATCATAATGATCTGATGCACCATAATAATGCATTATAGATGACTGATATAAAGCAATTTTACCAGTTTTATACGACTAAAATCATGTAGAAGCAACGCATATCTGTCAATGACAACTGTTCTACATTTATTTGGAGCCATATAGAAAAAAGTAAAGGGCATTTATAAGGGCAGAAAAGGTCAGGCTTGCCCTCATATCTGCTTTATGAAAACTAATCCTATTGTCTTTAACCCAATGCATAATATTACTGATATCAGTCAGATCTTTCCAGAGCACCAGGCCATTGGATCCACAGTACTCGGTTCTAAAAGTGAGCTAATATACTAAAGCACACAAATACCTCCTCCATATGTATACATGAGCTGGAAGGGAACTGCAAGCTTGTAGGTACAACAGCGCTGCAACAGAACACTACTCTCAATACAGTCATGGGCATGCTTTTGTAACATTTAATCACACACAGAATGGGTACACACGTATGCACACTCACACACTTTTCCTCATTCATTTGTCAGATGGAATACCAGCTGCCTCGCCTCAGATGGGTGACAGCACTAAACCTTGCCGGTCATTTGTGACGCACTCACGCACGTGCAAACCACAGGAACATGCAGGCTTCTTAAGCATTTTTGCATTTTAAATATGTTCGTCAGTCCCTGCTGCCGGCGCTGATCATGCCTGCCCAGGAAGCAAGCTGCAAAAGATACAAAAATAAATATAGCAACGAAGCAAAATGGGGAAAAGAGTGGCAGAGATAAAAGGCAAAATAATGATGATGTGGAGGAGAGCTGGAGGAGATGGGTGATGGTAAAGAAACCAAAATATTGAGAAAATAAATACTCCATACGCTCCATACTCAACAAGGTACAGCACTAGGATGTTTTCATAGACCGGTCTGATACGTGTGTTCATTCAGTAATTCAATAATAATCCAATCTATTCTCAGGTTTAGTCAAACTGGATCTAAAGTGAAACTAAATATTATAGATGCCGTCTCATGAAATGTGATGAATCTCTGTGGTTATGACCTCTGCTGAGAGAACAACAGAGACAATGGACACGCAGCAACCCTTCAGTTTGATCAAGGTATGTTAGGATAATGTTAGGTCCAAAAGGAGAATCATTTTCCTAAAACAATAAGTATGGTAAAAGGAAAAAGGTCAGCAGAGACTGTCAGTAATGAATATGAATTAAATTTCACTTCTCTGAAAAATAGCTTGGGAGGCTTGTGCTGTTGACTAGCAGCCAGCTTTGCAATGCCAAAAGCAATGCCAGATGTGATGCCTTTTCCTGCATTGTGCTGGTGTCAGTCATAATGATGATTTAAGACAAAGGAATGAGAAGAAATTAGGTCAAGAAAAAAAAGGAAAGGACAAAAAATAACTATCCGAGATAGTAGGAAACATATTGTCCACAGAGAATTTTCTAAAGTAGATTTTGTTCCTTCTGTTCTTCAATAGTCCATTTCTCTATGATGTAAACAGATTTGTATATCAATGAAACTAAAAAAAGATGCAAGCATCACATTTAAATAAATCCCCAGACTCTTTGATATGAAAATTACAACTGAGCTCGGAGGTATCCTACTTTTACAAGTGGCCCTTCAGATGCCTCTACCACTTGAATGTGGGCCATCTGTATCTAACTGGATTCACACACCTGTCTATATCAGGTCCCACAGTCGATAGTACAAGTCAGTGTACAAAAATACCAAAACCATGAGCCATGAATCATCCTAAAATGAAAATTTGACTGCTCCCCATAAGTGGAGACAATTTTCTGTGACAGTAGTGAGAAAAGTCAGGGTAGAGGGGAGGTGGATGCAGGGAAACAGAGCGATCCCTACACGTACTCAGAAAAAGGTGAAGGTTTACATTTCAACAACCCAGAGAAAACAGCCAGGAAAACCCAATAAAGGCACCTCTGTGAAATCCCTGCCCTGACCCAGTCAGAACCTAAATCCAAACTTTATGGAGCGTAAGTGGCCCGGGGAGCATTTGTGACACTTTTCATCCAAAGTTGATCATTTCGGCCCAAAAAGACACAAAAAAGAGGGAAGGAAAAAAAGTTGTATCATGCTAGTTCGATCAATCCCAGGAAGACTTATGACTTAGTGCTACAAATACACTTAAAACACTAACTGAATGTTTAAAACACTAAATACTGAGATCCGTTTTTTTACTTTCATCCTAACACTATTACATTTAAATGCTTTTTCATTGTTTGTGGATTGAAGATAAAAAAATGTGCAGTGAAACAAACATTAAACCCCTAATATTATTGACCTAAATAAAAGAGAAAATAACAATAATGAGACAAAAACAAGTACAAAGGCCTGCAAGAAAAGAGAAAGACGACAATCTGAGTGTGAGAAATTATCCTGAAAAAGAAAAAGCTTGATAAAGACTTAAAATGAATGGCAACGTGTGTGTGCATGTGTGTCCAATAGACAGCTTGAGAGGACACGAAGAGGAGGGTGATAACTCAGTGACCTTGTCTGCTGTTTGGCAGCAATCAAGTACTTGTACTGAGGCTGTATCTGTGTGAGATGAGTGTGGCAACATTTGCCTTTATCTAATCAGCCTGTTGTTTCACAGCGTCTCTCTCTCCTCTCCTCTTCCTGCAACCACGCACTCCTTTTAAACAAAGGCACAGCATAAACCCGCACACACATCCACACTTGGCAAAACACTTCAGCACTTATCAACCTTGGTGCTTTCATTTCTATCTGTCCATCTTCCACTTCTCTGTTGCTTTCCTGTTCGTCGAGCGCTGCTTGTTGTCAGCATCTGATTGCAATCATGTTAAAACTGTGTTGCTCTGATGAGCCAACGAGCACCTGTCTGCTGGCTGTTAGTAAGCAAAAAGGCTTAAAGCTTCCTTTTTGTACCTGGACTGACCAGCAAACAGGAACAAAAACATTTGACCTCTTTTTAAAGACGGACAAATAGAACAGAAAGAAAAAAGGCTGATGAGTTTCTCTTTTAGGGGCAAGGACGATGTGTCTGCCACTGTCCAATATTCCACACACTCGAGGCTGACACATGCCTAAACACCCACACTCATACTTGTCTGCTCTAGAAACATATATCTGTGATGCTTGGCTAAACCTAGTGTCCTTAAGGGTTTAAAACCTGGTGACCAAAAGACACTGACATCATACTGAAGCCTCTGAGTGTGTGTGTTTTCCTCCTCGTTCCCTTAGTCTTCACCACCACTCCCTCTGAGTAGTTCTATGCAGGAGCTAGTTTCCTAGGAGCTGGGTGGTTTGGGGAAAAGAGGAGATGATTGCATGAATTCATGAATAAATGAGAGTGTGACTTGTAAAAAGAGAGTGAGACCTGTTAGGCCTCAAGTGGCGATGTTTTATTAAACAGCCTTCATCTTTGCAGCTCAGAGTGAATTAGTTAGCCGTTGGGTCAGAACCTAGTGATGAGTAAAGCCAGAGAGGATGAATTACTGAGCAAAAGTGGCTACAAAGACTTGTGAATGGGAAAAGAAGAAAACTCATTTTGTAGAAAATTTTAGGTGACAGGAGGTTACCATTTGCAGAGTTAACCTCAGGATCATACATTTTTTATTTCAACTGCATATTGGTGAGAAAATCTGTCGCCACGACAACTGTTGCTGCCAGCGCTGGAGGTTGTAGTCCTACCAGGGCCCCCCAAGGTAAAACTGTGATCCTCATTCATTTACTCCAGAAAATGAAGCATGGAGATTTGTCTAGCTTAACAGAGATAATTTTCCATCACTTAAAACATTCACACCATACATACTTTCATATGAGCAATTCTTTGCAGACATCAGGGGGCTCTGACACTCACACACCACTGCACATCCTTTGCTCTAGTTTAGAGGTGACAAAGTCTGGCCTTTATGATCTACTATGCTCCAACATGCACCCCTTCTCCAGCATGCCTGAATCAACTGGCATGTCAGTCAGTTCTGCAGAGAACTGGTAACACACCATTCATGTGGTTCAGGTGTGAGAGCGGTGGCATGTAAAGGTTAAAGGATAGAAGATCTCAAAGACCAGAGTTGAGCACATCTGCTCTGGTTTGTCCTCCTCTAGACTCAGACCTAATCAAATCGTTCTTAATAAACTTATTCCCAGGCTGCTTTCCACTTATCTGGGGCAGCTGAAGAGAGGAAGAGCAAGGTTGGTGGGTCAATTTCAGGTTTCCCCTACCTACATACTCTTGGTCTAGACACTGACCTCCATATTGCCCCATGGTATGAAAGTATGTCTGTATGTGTGAACACAATGTGACACATCATGTTCAAGCAGACAGTGTTGACTGGAAAAGTCCTAGACTAGAAAAACAGTTAACATATTCTTACCATTTATCTGCAGTTATATCCTTTTTTAATACTGTAACTTATTGTCTTGCCTCAAAATGATTACCCCATTATCTATTCTTAATATCCTGACGAGTAAATTCAGGAGGGAAGAAAAGAAAACATTTACGCTGCTCCATCTGTCAGGAATAAACTTCAAGATCCACTAAATATCAAAAAGTCGGTACCACTACTGTGAAGAATTGTAGCAAATTTTCAGCAGACACATCACAAACAAATGTATCTGCTTATATATATATATATATATATATATATATTTATATATATATATATATATATAGGCTTTTTCCAGCAGATGCTCCTCTGCACAAAAATGCTGCCATGCTTCACTGCATCAAGGTGAGTCCAGCAGTAAGGATAGCATCTCATACCGACACTCAAAGCCTCTCAAAGTCATCAGCCAGACTTTGACTGACAGGCCTGGAAGCCTTGGTTTCATTCTATCTATTTTACACTGAAACCTAGGAAGCCAATAAAGCTTGTCTAAATTTAAACTTCATAATAGACAAGGAGAGGCAGCCAGTTGTCCAGAGAAGGTTTTTCCAGCCCTCTAAAAAACACACATATCTCAGCTTACTTAGGCAACAGAAAAATAGCCTGATAGGGGTAATGGTCTGTTTCCAACACATTTAGTGCAATAGTGAAAATGTTCATTTGTTTGATACAAATACAACCACTTAATAACCACATCCTGTGATGGACTGGCAACCTGTCTAGGGTGTACCGCCCCTTTTATCCAATGATTGCCAGGATAGGCTCCAGCTACCCACCACCCTGAATTGGAATAAGTGATACAGTTAATGGATGGATGGATAATAACCACATTTAATGACCATGTCTATAGGAGTCACCATAATGTGTGTTACTTCCCCAATAAACATCTGCTAAGGTGTCAAACTCTGGTCCTTGAGGACCATTATCCTGTAGAATTTTATAGCTTCTCTGCTGCAACACACCTGATACAATTCAAGTGCATCCAACAGTTTTTTGTCATTTCTTCACAATGACCCATTAAGTTCAGTCAGGTGTGTTGGAGCAGGGTAACAAAAAAAAGAGTCAAAGCAAATACTTTCTTCCATATCATTTTGCTAACGTGTACAAATTAAAGTTCTGTGACTGCACTTTATTGCTATGACAGACAAACTATTGTTCATGGCATTCGTTCAGTTTTTTCAAACACCTAATCAGTTTTTTTTTATTTGAGTCTGGTAAAAAATGGGTACATTAAATCAACACTAAAATGCCAGTTCCCCCCTTTTTAACATGCCAGCATTGTTGTGCAGCATTGCAGGAAATGAGACATATTTCCTTCAACCAGTTGGTGCAGCATAAAGCAATATGTTAACAAATTACAGTACTTCTTTCCATCTGTGACAGAAAATACTTAAAACCTAAATATGGTATTAGTCGGTAATCATGCAACATTTCTGAGTTGGGAATTGGGACACCAGCAGGATGTTTCACATAGCAAATGAAAGCAGACTTAAAAATTTGGCTGTGCTGGCATGAAAGCATTTAAAATGTGGATTTCAGTATGAGGCACCAGAAAAAAAGGAAAAAAAAAACAACGGGGCGGACTCAGGCTTGAGACTGATTCATCCTGCCCAGAGCAGAGGAGAGTCAGACAGATAAGGACAAAGGAAAAGGGAAAGCGGAAACTCAAATTTCACTGTGTGTCTATGTAACCGAGATGACTTTATAATAAAGTCATTGCACAAAATAAGACTTGCTGTGCATTTAATCCCCATGTTAATTTGCTTACAAACCACAATACACACACACACACACACACACTGCTTCTCCAAGCTGCAGTCTTCATGGTGTCTGGTTTCTACATTTGATATTCTGCTACCTTTTTTTATTTTTGGGTCTTGCTTTTGGGCTCAGCATCAATGAATGAAGTGCAAAAACTTTTTCAATCCCAGCTGGGAGTAAACGTGTACTATGGAGTGGACATTGATTATGAGAAAGATTTAGTAAACAGAATGGGTAACAAGCGAATTAATTTTTGTCTGCATCATAATGTTTTGTCATCTGTTAAAATAGAACAGCTTCATTTCCTTTTGTTAAAATGCCTTTGAAGCACAGAAACATGACCTCTGAATTTAACCCATCTGAGCACATCACAGGCACTTAGTAATATAAGCATACAACAGAAAGTGAACACACCCATCGGCATGGAAACATAGTTATAGCACCCAGAGGAGCAGTAGGGGTGGGATGGTACCTTGCTTAAGGGCACCTCAGCCTTAACTCCGAATGGAACTGGACAGCACTGATCATTGAGTCTACATTTCCTTTACAGTCAGGGAGACAAAGCAGGGACCCTCAGGTGTCTAACTGCCACTTTAGACCCAAAGCCGTCTAGCTCATGATACTTGACACACACGGTGGCCAAACTGGGGGATCAGCCAGTGCAGCACCTCTTGTTGGTATGTGTTAACTTACTGGACACAACAATGTCTTTACCTCTGATGCAGAGCCAAAAGTTCAGCAGAGAAAGTGGCAGTAGACACTACTTTAGTAACATAGGAAGAGGTTAACACAACAAAAAATATGTTTCCCCTTCATTGTGTTACGTTTCTCCCAGTAGACTAACTTTTTTCTTTCCATATTTTTTTCAGATTAAATCTGTTCAGTTGCACTTTTTCCACATTTGTAAAAGTCAGCATTTCTGTTTTTGTTGCAGAGAAGTGCGCAGTGCTGTGTTAGCATTTGCTACTTAGATTAAATATTCACTTGTTAGTAGGAAGAAGGACTGAAACATAAATACATCAAAAGTTTATTTAGAAAAAATAAGACTCAAATGATCTGAGTTCATAAGTGTATGTTTGTGTGTGAGCTTCTGTGGGTGTTTGTTTGCCTCAGACATATTTGTGTTTGAATGTTTGTGTAAGCCATTTAGAGGTTTGTGTGTGTGAGTGGGTGCACTGTTGGTGTTGCACTATGGTGTGTGTATTTGGACCATGCTAGATAGCTGTTACTGTTCATACCCTCTAGGTTACAACAAGATTGACGAGCAGATGTAATATATCACAGTTGCTGGTAGAAGCATAACTATAAAGATGCACCCCAGGTTAAAAGAAAAATAAACAGGAGAAATAAGAAAAAAAAACTTTCCTGTGCAATTTATATTCCAGAAGAAGAAAAAACAATGCAGAATAAGAAAAATACTATAAAAAAGATCCATCCATCCATCCATTTTCTACCGCTTGATCCCAGAGCGGGGTCGCGGGGGGGCTGGAGCCTATCCCAGCTGTC
>JBAMHV010000019.1:15099429-15110384 GCA_037177535.1 Pseudomugil gertrudae
TCACATCAACATCAGTGCCGAGCCAGATGTTTCTACCTTTTTTAAGTTAAGAGACAGTTGGGGGTGGGGTTTGGGTGGGATGGGTGTGGGGCTGTCTGTCTTTGTATGTCCACTTTTTGTAAATCATTGTTATGTTGTCTGTCTTTGTTTTATTTTCTTTTATTTGATTTTATCATGTAAAGCACTTTGTGTTGCCAAAGCATGAAAAGCACTTTATAAATAACGTTTAATTTGATTTGATCTTTGTTACTGAACAACGGTTTTTTAATAGAAAAATGATTGGTCTAATAAATGTTAAAGCTTTCATTATTTCTTTAAAGATGATGAATGAGACTTGACAATCATTTACAGATTCCAATAATTTCTTATATTTACCAAACCTGATTGAATTACTACTGCTATCTGTTTTATTCCCATTCAATGTAAGGAATCACTCCTCACTTTGCCCAACTGTCTTCTTGTTTTATGAGTTTTGGTTTTCAGTGCTATTTAAAGATATTATCTAAAGAAATTTCTTTTTGTTTTAAACCTCAATCTAAGTATGATTCCAAAAGTTGCAAAGAGGCAAAGGTTACAAAGAATATCACAACAAAATGTTGATGTTCATGATTAAATCCAAGGCAAAGTATAGCAATAAGGTGACCCAGTCATGTCATGGAGTCAATGTGCATTGAATGCATTAAAGTATTGATAAAATCATAACGTGACCAAGACCTGGCAATGTTTGGGGCAGGACAGAGGTAATTACATCCAGTATAAAGACTGTGATTGTACCCTTTTCTCTCCTGTATAGAAACGGTCTCTTATTTAACCATTTTGGACCTTTAATGGAAAAATCTGATTTCATGGCACCAGTGATTTGCACTTATTTCTTAAGGCAGTATTTCTTAAAGCCCCGAGAGGGTCCCCCAAAGGGCACAGGGAGTTCCAGAGGTTTTGAATTTTCAGAGCTAGCATGATTTAAATTAAGAATGAGTTGAGGTGAGAGATTTGTTTCAGAAATGCCACAGAGCAGAAGATATAGCTATATGTTGATAATTACCTTAGTTTAATTTTCATGAAAGGAAAGATGTTGATAAGAATGTATCATTTACTGTTGAAGTAGTTAATGAAGAATGTTTTCAGACAGTGATCAGGGGAAAAGAAGTTGGGAACAACTGTCTTACGGGAGATCATGCTTTTAAATCCTTTTAACATGTAAATCATGAATTTATTGTCTGTATAAAGCAGAACCGCAATGCTTTGGTGTGAATTCCTGCTTATTCTCGCTTCACACACATCTTATAACCCTGTTCTGAGGTGCGTCTTCAGAGCGACTCGTTTTGGTGCGATCTATTTAAATGTGAAGAGGCCTATCATGACTCGCCCCCCTCCAGGTCACAGGAAGTTAAACTCTACCCTGTTCCAGCATGTTTGTAGCTTCATAGCAGCAATACTCTAATCTCCCAGCAGAAAAACATTTTATTGGTAAGTTTACTATAAATATCAACGTATACGATTCACAAATTTTATTACCTGGAAGTCCACTACCTTATCTGGCAGACCCACAGCAAATACTGTGATGTAATAGATAAAAAATGTAATAGAGAAAATTAAACAGACTGAAAAATATGACCACAAAGAATATAAATATATATGCGTAGCATCAGGAGGGAATACATTTATATTTTCTTCATTCCTAAACACTTAAAAGTGCACAAAAACATGTATTTTGTATGATATATCTGGAAAGAAAACTCCAGGATGCTAATAATCCTGACCAGCTCTGTATTCACACACACTCACCTCCACACTGGCATCAACTTTCATTTTTCCTAACACTTTGGGGCCAACTGCATTTTACAGCTTTTCAACTATCGGCTAATTGGGTTTTTGGCCCTTGGCTATCATTTCCTCTTGGGTATTCTACAACTGGCAGGATAGGGGATTAACCTATGGCTACTCAATAATGTTCTCAAGTAGGGACACAGCTAGGTTTTAGATTTATCCAAATTTAAAATTCACAGCTCTGAAATCTACACCAGAGGCTGTGCTTTGTTGGGAAAAAAATTAAGCAAGGAGAAAGAAAACCAATTCCTTTCTCAGTGACATATTAGGAAAACGTCTAACAATTGATTCTTAGAACGTCTACATATTGGTTCTGTTAAAGTGAATAATCCCTATTATTAAAGGATGTTTGCAATTTTCCATAGCTATGTCTGCTAACACCTTTTTCCAGATCATCCCCTTGTATGATCAGGTAATTATTTTTTCCCCTTTTACTATAATTAACACAATTCATATATTGAAAGACATGCAATGCCTTCATTCCACTTCCCAAAGAAAACGTTATGTTACCAGTTTAGTATTGTCTATCAGTGTGATATAAAAAAATCTAAATTTAATTTACAGTTTAAGCCGAGCATAACAGTAGAGTCAGCTATATTCCTCTATATGCATACAAGCAAAACAAGGTGTCCATTTCATGAGTGACGCTGGCAACTAAAAAGGCAGGTTACACAAATTGTTGGTAGAAATTGACAAGTATAACTGTAAACTGGAAAAGATGGTGCCAAGTGGGTATTGCTTCCTGCTGATAAACTTAACCCTAATAAATTATTAAATTAATTGTACTTCTGCTTACAAAATAAAGATTTTCATGGACATGCCACAGGAATTTCAGGGGAAATGTGCGATGTAATATGCTGCTTTCAGCTGACAGAAACTAGCTGACCTTGATACTTTGTACCTCAGAACTACACTTTTACATGCCATGCTTGATTTCTATACATAACAGGCTGAACATGTAAACAGGTGTATGCTGTGTAGGAACCACAACGGGCCTGTGATAGTCTTACAGAGTGAGCTAAAAACCACAATAAACACAAGAATACACATTCCTCCTGATATTTAGGTCTGTACATAATAGTGCCATTTAAAGTTAAGGATAGCCTTCTGGGAAAAATAAAAATACCAGCAAGCCAGCAAGAGCAAGCCTGTCCTTTAAATCAACAACAAAAGCATGAGTTAAGTCAAGGAAATTGCTCTTTATTTTAAAGTGGCACCTAAAGCTGCTGTGTTTGCTGTTTGTGTTTTGTAATGAGGAAATGAAAGAACTGAATAAATGCCTAAATAAGTCAAATGTAATTTCTCTATATAAATCCTAAAGCAGGGAATTTAGGTTTAGCACAATGTTTACAACCACATTAATCTGTGGCTAATTAATAAGCAGATAGAGAGACTTCAATATTGTTCAACTGTATTTTGAAGTCTTTGTGACAGAATGAAGACAACTATACTGAAAATAACTGAAAATGGGCCAAGATAGTTATGTTGGAGGTTCATCAGGAGTTTTTTCATTCCATTCATTTTCCTTTAGCTATTTTTTTTAAAAAAAGTTTTCATCTGAAATCTGAATAATTATGCCACATGTCAAGTATAATTGAGAAAAAAAACATAAAAGTGCTTTTCAGTGTGGTGCAACATGTGCTCCAACATGTAAAGAATGTAGCATATGGTGAGTCTCCTGCTGAATTCTGATTCACAAGCTCCGAGCACGATCAAAAGGAAAACACTTCAAAAACAGGAGCCTTTAATCAATACGCCTAGAGTCATGAAAACCATAACCTCTCTGAATAGTACCGTAATAATAATAATAACTATAATAATAAGGAAAAACATTTTTTACAGCTATTAATGAAACTACATCTGAATAAATACAAACAGCTGAACATTTTTAGGATCATGTGCAACCACAGCATATGCTGTTTTAGCTGTAAACAATACATCCAAAAAAAAAAAACAATAAGATAGTATCATGAGGGCAGGCAGAAGCATCCATCGTCAATAAACAGATTTTTTCCCTTTCTATTCTTGAACACCTCCATTCAAGCTGTAATTAAACCCTAAAATAGGAAACAAACACTTGTGTTTCATTCTAACGGGGATGGATGAGGGAGTGGGAGTGAAATAAAATGTGATTTATTGAATGCAAGTGTGACATTGTTTTGTATTTGTATATGCATGTCTGTGTGGGAGGATAAGAAACTTAGAAACGTCTTTATATTTGCATTGCATTGAGCAAACAGTATATATTAATTTAATGTTAGTTTAACATACGTGCATCACAGGCGTGAATTTATTTGTGTGTGAACTGACATTTAAACAGGCGTCATTTGTAAATAAGATAGCAGAAGCAGCTATTGACTGTCTCATCTAAAATTAATTTCACATAGATGAAAAAGAGTCAATGCCCTGTGCTGGTAAATTGATTCTCAGGTAATGTAAGAAGGGAAAAAGAAAAGATATGAGGATCTACAAGGCTGAGCGTGAATGCACCTGCACATACCACTGTCATTGTTTTAGAGTACCACCAGCTTTATTAAAGAGTTTATTCAAGTGTTACGAAGGGGCTTAACAGCAAAATTGCTTTTGAGAGACAAACTCGCTGCTTTGGGACTAATAGAACTTCACTGCCTACCAAGATTCAACATATTAGAATGGGCAGTTTCCACATGAAGACTGCCGCGAGCTTTATCAAGCAGAACATCAGTGTGAAACTGGTTACTTCTTGTCCTGTTTCTCCAAATCTCTCCCTCGCTTAATTTTGTTAGACAATATTCAGTGGATCCCTTGTCCCTGCATTTCGCTGCCTTTTATCATGGTTGTTCCCATCTCTGCGAAACTGGTTTTAATCAAATACTCACACAAATAGAGCATACACACTAACAAACCTCAGCTTTGATCTTGTTGTCTCCGAAGCAGAGATGCTGGAGGTAGGCTGCAGCATTGGATTGCACCGATGGGAACTGGTGCTGTAACATCTGGATCACCTCTGGCAGCTCCGGATCTCTCCACCCAAACTCTCTGCAGATAAACAGACAGACAAAAGCACTTTGATTCCTTCAACATGCCAGCTGAAACACAGGAGATTACCTGAGAGAAGTCCAATACATCACAGACTCTCTTCTCCACATCCCAAAAGCTAAAGAGTCAACCAATAAGTTCCATGTGACGGGAAAAGAAAGCCAGACAGATAAAAATGTCTAAGTAAAAGACAGAAATTTAAGTGACAAAATTCAATGTTTGATCCACATAAAAACCCCTCTTAAGGAAAATGGCTCAACAAGCTAAGCATGACAGACATTATGCAAATAACTTGCTGAACGCCCAATTTGTAAAAACATACTAATTTTCATCCATCACAGACACAGAAAAGGAGAAAAGAAAAAAAAATAGCCCAGCAAAGAATGCAGGTGGTATTCCTGAACAGTTAAAATATTGTCACAGGGAAAGAAAAGTCCAGTCAAAACAAGGTAAAAATGACCTCAGATGAAATACAACACATTTCACTGTTTTATACCAAACTATGCCAAATGCTGGGTGTGAAAAAACTGAATACACCCTGGAAGTTTATCACATTTTGCAGCAATGGTTTAAAAAAACGATCGTCAATGCCTTACATCGTTGTGGAGGAATAAAAAATTTCAGAACACTTCTTTACAAAACGCATGCTTTTTCAACAAATAAAGAAAAATCTGTTACAAGCATCTGGAATTGACTTCAAATGGTGTCTCAGGTCAGCCTTAGCAAGGTGAGGAGCTCAGAAAAATACTGTAAAGTCAGGAGGGGTATTTCTAAAATCTGTTTGTCTCACAGCTCCAGTTGCTGCCTGATCATAAAGGTGTTTTGTAGGCTACATGGACAACCAGCAGGAAATCTCAGGATCTATTTTCCACCCCCTTTAAAAACATAGAAGGGGATAAGAGCAAGGGGGTGCTGCTAAAACTATATGTAGATTTTTTTGTTTAAATCAAAGGCATTTAACAATAATCTGCCTCACATGTTGACAGAATGTTACAATCCTGCTGTAACCCACATCAGGTGCATAAAAGCTTTACATTTGAGTTCAAAGTAAGCTTAAAGAAGTGTCAGGAAAACGGAAACTATATTGTAGAACAAACTGAAAGGCAGCTACTTAATTGAACTTGTAAACCATTAAGGTAAAACCGATGTGATCAATACACAAGTAAATAAAACTAAAGAGGACTTCTGTGATGTGAAATACTGTTTTCAACAACAGCAGAGTGAATTTACTGCCAGCATGCTGTCTGCAGAGTGATCAGTGTGAGTTATGATCCATTCTTTCAAGCAGTAGAAGTTTACACTTCTATGAACACAGTGTACAAAGTGAAATAAATGTTTTGGCCGCTGGTAACACCCAGGAAATGGCCTCCTTTATTGTATTATTCCAGGCTGATAATTGTTTTGCTACGGTTTCCCAAATGGGAAAATTATGAGTGTGTCAGAACGTGTTGACTGTGTGGATGAGTGTGCGTTGCTGAAAACGAATATTTTCTCAATATTTGCCTCTGCTTCTCTCTCTCTCCTCCTCTGTGCTTTAAAAACAAACATACTGTCAACTTTTGAAGTGATCTGATGAAAAACCTTGTTGCAAACTTTGCGGCTCCCATTGATTGCGGTGTTAGAGGATTGATTTTGTTGTTTCTGCCTTCATGGTTACAGTTCTTTGGCAAAATGCAGCTCACTGTAATCCCCATCAAGCTATCATGATTTATTTTGCCTCCAAGCTCATTCAACCCAAACATGAAAATGTGGCAAATATGGGACAAGTGACCTGCCTGGGGAGTGAAAATTGATGGAGTAGTGTATGATGTGTGTGTGTGTGTGCATCCAAAGTTTTTTGCGGTGGAAAATGAAGCCCCAGCACTGGGCTCTCATCTCTGTCGGATCAAGCGAGTGCGGTCTATGAAACATCTGTGAAAAGCGGGACATTCACAGGGAGTAAACATGGCTCTCAAAGATAAAGCAAGCTCCAGCGTGGACGGCTCTTTATCTGCCGATGATAAGTGTTCATTCAGGCAGAAAGCAGGACTGAAGGAGAGAGGTAGAGTAGAGGCTGAGAGAGGGAGGGATTCCCAAGGCATTCAAGGGATTTAGGAGGAGAGACCCTCAAAGAGTGTTCCTTAAATCACACAGTCAGATACCATCAAGGCAGTTTGTATATATGTGTGTGTATGTGTGTGTGGCAAGATTAAGATATGATCATGATGTGTGTTTTTATTGACACAATTGCCTCTGTGCCTTTTGGTACCTGTTAGTGTGTTATCAAGTGTGTTTACTCATATTTGTAATGATACTGTATCCATATTAAGCCGTTTCTACACACATGCATGGATTTCCTCACGTGCTGATGTGCATGACTATGCATGTGTGTCTAAATATATGTGTGAGTGTAATCCATCTCCTCCAGCCTCCCAACATTGTCAGTGTAGTTAATAGAAAGCAGAGTGATCTGTTGATAAGATAAGCATCGCAGCTCGCCATTAATTAAAACCCCCTGGTAGGGATAGCGACAGAGTAAGAGCAGGAGAGCAGAAGAGAGAGAGAGAGAGAGAGAGGGAGAGAGGAGACTGTGAACACAGAGGGGGAATGATGAAGGGGAGTTGATGTGAGAAACAGAGCATTCAGGGATTCAACAGGCAAAAGGAAGCTGACAGGGGAATGAAAATAATGAAGGAATGGAGAAAGAGGAAAACAACCCTGAGATGAGATGCCAGTTATGTCAGTAAAGGTGCCAATATAGCCCTGGTGGATGAACCATCAGGCGACATGCCAGTGATGTGAAACAACAAGATGCAAACAGCCTGTAAAGAGGAAACCTGATCAAAGAGGCAGTGCCAGCAAAACACTAAATACCTAAACAGCTTCAGAGGATTTTGTACCACAATGTACTGCTGCTAATAAAGCAGGGCCTTTATGTGAACTTAACAGTGAGTTTAACAATAAATAAACAGCCACTGTTGCAAGAGAGTAATAATTTAGAGCTTTTTGATGTGTGATAGACTACTCAATACTGGGTGTGGCAACAGAGAAGTAGGAAGAAAAGGTGGAGGGATTGGATGGAGAGAAAAGGGGAGTGATGTAACTGTGGCTAATTGATGCTAAGACTTTGATGCAAACATAGTGCAGAGGACTTTACCTTGATTTACAATGATTTTTTACCGGCTTGTTCTTATCTTATCCATTAATACTTAAAAATAACTTATTTAATTTATTTTACATTAGGGTACAACCTCAAATGATGTCCATTTAAAAATATTACAGTTCCTCAAACATGAGTCGTATAGCACATATATTCATACAATGTGGGGATAATGTGATTCACTAGCAAGGACCAGCAATCAACGATGTAGCAAGCAGACTTATGGCCAAAATGAGGATATAAAAATATCAATAAAAAGTTAAGATCATGGATGAGGAACACAAGAAGATGGATAAAAGGATAAATAAATTAGGGAAAAGGAGAGAAGCTGAATGTGTGGAAGGATGAACTAATAGGTGAGGATGGAAGAATAGATGAAAGAGAGAAGGATGGATTGATGATTTTAATAAAAGAAAAATGGATGGGTGATCCAAGGGCAGAATAAATCCATGGGGGAAGTTAAATGATGACAAGGGAAGAGAGGATGAGGTCGAGAGAATCAGACAAATTGAGCTGAATGGCTGAAACAGGTGGATTAGAGGTGTGGTGTCCCTCCTGAACCAAAGTTTACAGGCTCACTTCATTTGGCATCTTTCACACCTAAGATTTCTTTTTCATTTAAGGTTGCACTACTAGTCAAGAGTTAGGGCTCATATTTCCATTAAATCTAATGAGAAAATGGTGTCTGACTGGTATTTTCATAACGCTATCACAGCTTCTGATGAATGCAGCCAGATGTTTATGTTTATTGTCCAAAATATCAAAACCTATGACAAGGAAAATTATCATCTCGTGCAAACTGATGAGTATTCTGTGTTACGCATTGTGTTGGTGCTGTGACCTGTAACAAGATACAGAATTATATACATTGCAATGTGTAAATACAGCCCAGAAGGTGGTGTGCAGATGCTCGCTCCATTTAATGTTAATTTTAGCCAAATTATCTCCATCTTTGATAAGCACATCTGCCAAACATTTAACTCACTCATTCATAATAACACTGATAACCTATGAGTTTGGTCACTATAATAGTTATACTATAATCTAATGCAGTTTCATTCTTAGACCGCACACACACACACACATTTAATTACGGTATCTTTCCACAGAGATTCAATGATTGTCACTGTGACTAACTCAATTTCCTCTCCAGTTGAAAAAGATTAAAAGTGAGGGAGACACGTGGGTCTTAGCAAATTTAAAACAGGTCTAGAATTTGTATCGAAATACTGAAATATATTCTTATATATATTAACAACAGCAGTTATCAGAGGTGGTGTGGACAGAGTATAGCTCTAACAGGACTAACAAAATATCACATATGAAAAACTCAACAGCCTCTATTTTACAACCCAGTTTGGAGTTAAACCTGATCTCATTCTTTTTATCACATGCATACAAGACAAAGCAGTTTAAAATCATTTTTAAAACTGATTATTTGGTTCTTTTGGTAAAAATTTTATCCATCAGCTTTGCTCACAGAGGAGGCAAGTGGCAAGTCTATACAAGAAGCCTCTCGCACCATCCTTAATCTGATTGGACAAGGCCTGTCATGTCCGTTAACTGATTGGAGGGTCAGGAATGGACAGACTGGCAGTGTGCATGCCAAAGCAGATGCTAATTACGACTTGAACATCAATCTTCATCAATGTTTCAGAGAGGAGGAAGAGACAGCACGGAGTGTGAAGACAGCGTATGGAGAAACATGTTTTTTTCTATAATTCTACCTCTTTCACCATTAATACATTGTGCACCTTATCTTACTTTTAATTCTTCTTCTGTATGTTGTTAGAAGGCCTGTCAACATTTTTTATAAGTAGAAACTGTAATAAAAAATGCATAAACAATGTCAAAGATAAGAGCATGTATGGTAATATCTGTGGGTATATCTTGTATTCGTCAATGCAGACCGGTTGCATAAGGGTGCTACTGTTCATCCCACATCAGGTTATTTATGCTTTATGTGTAAATGTGCCTCTATGCATCCCCATGTGAAATGCATTAGTGAATGTTGAGTCAATAAGGAAACACTTCGGCCATTCAACAGATAAACAGCAGCAAGAAACAGGAAACAGGTGAAGATGCACTAAAAGCTATTCTAAGTCTATTGCCAGGTCTATTTAATTAAAAGTGCAACTTAATTAAGATGCTATCCAGGGAAGATGGCCAGCTCTGCTTATTTGCCCTATGAGCAAATGCTTGAAAGTTCAGCTGCCAAATTTCTGCTTGGCACAAGTGAAGGTGCAGAATTTATCTGAAGTGCACAAAGTGGTGTTAATTGAGATGGGACAAGATTAACATAGACCTGTTAATATAATCTTTTTTTCTTTTCTTTTTGCCTTACCTCTTACAGTCAAACAGAACGGCATTGAAGTTTCCATTTATGTCTTAATCTAGTTAAGGGTCTTTAACTGGTAATGGCTTAGCTGAATAATAATACAAGCACAACAGGAAGAAAACAACAAGCCTCCTACACAAATTATTTCTAAGTGGAGTTATAATAGTGGCCAATTAGATTTTGGTGGAAAAGGTGGCGCAGATTTAATTTACTGAAAATGTTAAAGCAGGATTGTTTGTAATATTTGAATGAGAATCTCCTGAAGAAGGTCAACATGGTCAGTTAGACATGAAAAGCACTGCACGTCTTTCATGATCTGAAGTACTTTTCTTTCAGTATCCATCACCAAAATCTACCACAAGTAATCCTTCTCAGTTGTAAAAGCTTTATTATAACAACCTTTCACCTTCTTTAATAGTAATAAAATGAAAAAAATACAAACAATCCCAAATGTTAAACCTTAAACTAGTGTTAAACAATGCATGTGATTAATATTTTAATGTGCACATTTGTTAGTGTTGATACCTGTGCAGTTTTTTTTAGGTACAGAAAACATTTAATTAATCCTAGACATAAGGTTAGTTATAATTCCTTTGAACACCTGACTCTTAGTCTCTCTCACCCAAAATGGAA
>JBAMHV010000019.1:15115954-15134103 GCA_037177535.1 Pseudomugil gertrudae
TCAGTAAATCCCGGTGGTAAACAAGTCTTGTTGCCACGGAGACTCTAATAACAAGTCTTGAAATAGCAGAAAAAAAGATACGCAGAGAGACTCCCGTGTAGCACAACTTTCGCCAGCGTGAAAAGTCTTCTTAAACGACCCAAACTGACAGCTGATGTCTTATAAAAAGACTCTTATATTACAAAAATCACAAACATCACGACAGTTAACACAGAGCTACTGTTTGCTGCCACCTAGCGGCGCATTAGAATAGACGAGGACTTGATGTCGCACACATTATGCTATGTTAGCAGAAATAAATATGGGTGGTATGCAAGTCAGCGTGTGTATTAAGTTTGAAGTTGTACAATCAGAGCCAGCAAAATTAATGTTAAACTATACTAAATAAATAAATAAATAAATAAATAAATAAAGGGTGTGGACAAACAGTCATAATTGCCTGCACTGTGATGTAGCTTAAATATCTTTCCTCAGAATTAGATTTAAAGTTAATGATTCTGTGTTAAAATAATATGTAAAACAAACAATGCAGTGAAATGAAAACTATGTAAATAAAAATTACATATGCAACATTTAACATAATGATGTAGGATGGCAGTGGCTCAAGAATTAGAGTCAATCTGTTGTTGTGTCTCAGGCCAAGACACTTCACCCTCATTGCCTCCAGCGTTGGCATCACTAGTAGTGTGGATTGGCTGATGCGTTTCTAGGGTAGATGTGGCTGCACATGTAGCTCACCATTGCCAAGTATAAATGAGGAGAAAATTAAGAATAGACTCAATATTAGATACAATGTAAGCATGACATAAATTTACTTTATTCTTTTCTTTTAAAATTTACTTAGGTTTTATTTACAAAGAGCACCACAAAGCATTGAATAAAAAAAACCGGTGATGCTGCTACATGTTGTCGCACTGTCACACTTCACTGCAGGTTGTTAAAAAGTCATATTTCCAGTCCAGTGGCCTTGACTGAGCAGGGGATGACATGCAAACATGTGAGCCAGCCATGACGAGCCAGTTGAGCTGAGAACTGTAGCCTCATCAGTTTACATAGCGCCAGCTTTACCAGATTTGCCAGGTTTGGGGTGTTCATGTCCTCTTGCCCGCTGGATTGTCTCCCGAGGGACGTGTCGAGAGGGAGAGATGTGTGTGTGTGTGAAACAAATGTGCAAAGTGAAAGGTGACAGGCTGGAGGGGTGATGTTGGAGGGAGGAGGGATGAAGGGGAGACTTGCAGATTGGATGGAAGAGGGCAGGATGGTACAGGGAACACTGTCAGTAAATGGAGGTAAATGAGACAATGATTGGGCAGGGGGAGGAGGGGGTGATTGTATATGGTTGGGTGGGACAGAGGGGGTTTGTATGTGGGAGGTTGGCAGGGGGCAATGAGGGTGTATGTGAGAATGTAGGCATGTGGTCCTCCATGGGCATTGAGTGAGCCCACTGCCTTCTACCGTTTCCTCATGACAGCATGGGGCTCTGGATGGAGCCTCCCTTTGCTACCTTCTGGGTGGACAGAATTGACCTAGGAGTGGGGTAGCTGGGGTTCATGTTCGGGGTGTGGCTGCCAATCGCCTGGGTCTCCTCCTGCACTGCCTCTAACTATTGTGTTTCCATTGGCATGATCCCTCTGAACCCTCTGAACCCTCTTAACTCCATATGTTCTGCGATGCTGACACATTCGCTGTGTTACCTTATAAGTTTATTCACTGAATGCTTTGACCGGCAGTACTAAAGGACTGCAATTTAAAAACATGGATCAATCACATACAATTAATTGAAAATGTCCGTGTAATCCCAAAGGACAGGCTAGGATTCTTACAGTAACTTCTGTTCTGAAATGTTAAGGGAGGTGAGTTAAATAGGGAGTGGAAAATGTGAATATGGGTGAGAGTTGAGAACTGCTTTGAGTAAAATGTGAATTTCCAAAAAGTTTTCTTGGAACATGAGTTCTATGTTTGTCTTTTACCATACATGTACCATACATCATATCTCCCCACTAGCCGCTGGTCATCTCTCGCTCCATTCCCATTAATCCTCCTTTTCCTGCAAAAAGTCCTCCTTTTCACTCCTATAAGAAAACAATGGAAAGCAGTTCTGGACAGTTGAAAAAAAAAAAAACATTGGTCATGGGTAAGAAGAATTAGAGTAACTTATTTTATTTTACATAGTATATCTGGAAATTTTCTGTTCTCCTCACCCCAACTGGTTTATGCAGATGGCCACCCTCTCTAAGCTAGCTTAGGCTTTTCCCTCCCTGTTAAATGAGTTTTAATTTTCACTGTCGCCTTGTACATCCTCAGGATGGGATTGAATCCAACTCAAGATTAAATGCAATATGTTAGTTTTTCTTAATTACGCTGTTTATTGTGAATTGGCTTGAATGAATATGTCTGCAAAGTGCCCTGAGATGATGTTGTTGTTAAAGTGGTGCTAAACAAATAAAGCTGAACTGAAAGCTTAATTGAAAACTGAAACAAATATTGGCAGAACCTATAGAGATCAGCTACAGGTACAAACACAGCATTCGCTCTAATTGTTACGCAGTTTAAAGTTTGATCCTTTTCTTCCATTTTACTTGTGACATCAAATGCATGGTAGAGCAGAAATGTGTCATAAAATTACAGAGAAAATAAGTATCACCTCAAAAGGTGAAGCTTTGCTTTATTTGGATTATTTTATCTTGTTTCTTTAAAGTTGGGTTTCAGAATCCAGACGTTTTTATTGCATTGTCAAACATCATAGCTCTGCTGCAAAAGATTTTCCTTCTGCTTTAAAGAGTAGGCAGCAAGGAACCTCTTTTGGCACCATAATCTCTTTTGGTTTCCTCCATACCACGCATTACTGACTAATTGTAAACTTAGCCTACAGTTCACCTTGAGGTGATTAAATTCTCTTTGGGCAATGTAAGAGTTAGGATGTGGGTGTTTTAATACCTCAATATTGCTTTGTGTACAGTGTGTATGTGTATTTGTGTGACTGAGTGCAATCAGAAAAGAAAAAAAAACACACAAAAACTCTAAAAGCAGTTAGCTCATACATGTAGCATTTGCTACAAAAAGAGCAGAAGTTTAGTGTTAATAATTAAGTTTAATAATAATAATTAAAATTTATTGGAAAAAAACCTGGTAATGATACGAACTTTGAAGTGACATAATTGATTAAAAATACAGATGTGCAACACTATATACTGGATTATATAAGCTGCAGTGTGTCATTATTCATCTACACCCTGCGTCATAAAGCTCTATGTGCTTCAGGACTCGGTGTCATACAAATACTTGCACAAACACAACCTCTCGAAGTAGATTAAGTAAGACTGAAAGCAGTCATTCACCTAAAATAACAGGGTCTGGACGAAAAGAAGAGGAGCAACAGATAGATCACATGCTTCAATATGACGAAGGTCACATAATATGAGTTATTGCATACCACTGTACTGTAAACTCACTCTGTCAGGAAAGAGGTGAACAAAAGTCTCGTGCCCTCAACGGGGCCATCACCTCTTTAGAAACCTTGATAACAGTAAAAAAATACTTTATTTTTCATCTCTTTGATTGATGTTATCAGAGTTTGGGATTTATTTGCTCTTTCATATTTAATAAAAAGCCTTTTGGAACAAATGATTGGACCATGTAAAGTCCTATAATGTGAGAAGAATTTAATCTTTCACAAGCCTTTGTAATCTTAATGGAACAAAATGAAACTGCTGGTGAAGTAGGAGTGAAACTATCAGTAGGATAAGCTTGTTTGACAGCACTGACAGTGTGTTAGGCTTTTATGAGTCACTCAAAAACTTAAAGATAGAAATTCCAAAAATAATGCAAAGTCTCTGACTGGTTTATTTGATTAATGCATGGTTCGCACTGTTCTCCCACAGTGCATTTACAGTGAGAATGTAACGTGTAACAGCAGCAGCTGAGCTCTCCCAGTGACGTCATCTCAGAATAAATTTAATGCAACACGATGTTAACTCCTTTACCCCTATTATTTTCATCCACTCTGATGCATATTAAGACACTAAAACCTGACAAATACACTTTATCAGTGCAAAATCAGCTACATAATGCAGGTAAATATAGAAAAGGCACAAATTAAATACTGGAGAAATGTAAACACTATTACAAATTAACTTATTGAAGAATAAATCAATACCTATGGTATAACTGACAACACCTGACACACACACACACATACACACCTTCACTAAAAGGGTAAAGCAGCACCAGCAACCTCTTGTGTTCTCTCAAAAGGTGGATTTGCCCTACAAGTCTTAAGTCACCATTCATTTAAAATGTTTCTACTCTTTATCTTTTAATCTACATTTACAATCGTTCTACTATGAAATGCGTGTTTGTCTTGAGACATATTAAAGTGTGAGTCTGGCTGACAAAACAGGCCATGTAAGTGTGTTTATTTAATGTGTGGAGACAGAACACTCAGACAAGCAAAACAAACAAACAAAACAGGACAAACACAAAGATCCAGACATGCAGGACTATTGTTGGTAAGGCAGAATCACCTCATGCTGTGAAAAGAAAGGTGAAAAGATTGATAGAGACAAAGAGCGGGACAGAGGTGGAGATTTAAAAAAAAGAAAAGGAGACCTGCTGCTTGAACAGACAAAGGACAGAAGAAAGGAGGGTGGAATAGTGTGTGTTTAGTGAGAGAGCAAGGGGAGAAAACACTTCAGATGTGGGATGAATGCCTGCCTCCACCTCCCTCCCGTTATCGCTGTGGAACAATCTCTACCTGCAGAGTGTGTGATGGAGAGGTGGAGTGATAGATGCATGCTGGAGGAGATATTTCTAAATCAAATCCACACTCATGGGATGCATCAATGTTATTTCATTATAAAAGGTTAAAAAAAAGCGGATGGACTTCAGCTTAGGAAGGGATAAAAAAAAATCCCTGAAAGAAAATAAATGATGAAAAAGTCCAATTTTCATGTAGTAAAAAAGAATATTCTTTCACGATCTAATAAGGGTTTTGGTAATTCCAGACAATTGATATCTTCTGCACTGCACCAACAAATCAACTTTTGCTTTGTTTAACCATTACAGTTAAGGGAGGATGCAAGCTTTATCAGGCACATCCTGCAGTAGATACAGTCTGGTGCTTTCTGTGCAGCTCCACTGGAACACCTCAGAGCTTCTGGGATTTACTCAAGTGCACCACAGTTGTGGGTGGTAAGAAAAAGGTTCAAATGATGCCGTTTCATCTCCCTATCCAGACTGAACCCGATAGTCTGGGGAGGAAAACTTCCACTCGAAAGCTGCTTTTTGGCATCAAACAACAAGAGCACATTTGTATAAACCGAATTTAGTTTAATGCTCCTGTGATCCTGCAAGTTTGAGATTATTTATGAGATTGGCAAGCTTTATTCAAATGTGTTTCCTCTGCATCCAAGTACAACACTGAGGACAACTGTAACTTTTCAAGTGACACGGGAGAATCAGACTGTAAATAGCATGTCTAAATGCTACGCGAGAGACTGTTGCATGAAATAGATTAATTTTCTTACTGCAAGGTTAAAAATTTCACATTGCTTCTAATGTGGACAAAAACAAGTTCCAATCCCAGTTCTAATATAGATGAGATGTTATCTAAAATGTTAATATAAACAGGATGTATGATTTGATTTGTAAATCTTCTCTAACGAATGTTCAATTGAATACATTACAAAGACAAAACATATACACTTTGTCTTTCTGAATTTTATTCCTTACATGTTCCTAAAAACCTTGAACAAGGGGCAACAGATGCCTGGGAAATATGAGGAATGTAAGTGAGTGTTGAGGTGTGAGGTAAGTGTTGTGATTGAGTTTAGAGCGTCCTCAGAAGGCTGTCATTCACATGCAAGGGTGAGGCAAGGGTTACCACCTTTTGAACAGCTGCACCAGCAAATAGTTTTCGGAGAAAGTTTCTGGGAAATTTGAGATGATTTCATTATCTACAGCCCATAAAAAAATCAGATAATCTGTAGAACTCTATGCATGTAATTGGCAAGTATAAAATCTAATCCCCTTGTAATGGCGAACTGTCTAGGATGTACCCCACCTCTTGCCCGTTCATTGCTGGAATAAGCTCCAGCTACCTGCGACCCTGAATTGGATGAAGCGGTATGGATAATGGAGTGATGGATGGATCCTTTTGACCTTCAATCTCTTAGGGAGCACTGCGTTAAAAACAGACATCACAGTGCACAGGATATAAGCACCTGGGCTCAGGAACACTTCAGAAAACAATCAACTAACTTTGTTGCTACGTTGAAACCACCATGCAAAGTAAAAGCCATACACAAAAACACCCCAAAACACAGGTGGTTTCTCTGGACCAGGAAATAAATAAATAAATAAATAAATCCATCCATCTATCCATCTATCTATCCATCTATCCATCTATCCATCTATCTATCCATCCATCCATCTCTCCATCTGGATTTTTAATCAGTGCAAAGTTCAAAAGTCAGCATCTGTGATGGTTTTGGGGAGTGTTATGCCCATGACAAGGGTAACTTTCACATCTCTGAAGGCAACAATAATGCTAACAGGCACATACAGGTTTTGGAGCAACATACGCGTCCATTAATGGGACTAGTTTATTCAGCTGAATGGGTGTAAAAGTATTGTATCATTACTATTATGTCAGCAGAGTGGTGTAGTGCTTTGCACCATAGCCTTACTACACGGTGGTCACTGGGTCAAACTTAGGCTGGTGGGAGGTTTAAACAGCAGCTTTTCTCTGTGACATTTTCATGATCTGCATGTACTACCCATAAGTTCATTCCAGACATTCTGGCCTTCTTCCAATCATCAAAAACATGTATGTTAGGTTAACCGGTCACTCTAAATTCTGCCTAGGAATAAGTGTTTGTCTCTTTGTGTCTGCTAATTGCTGCGATAGGCTCCAGCTCCCCCGTGACACTGAATTGGATTAAGGGAAAGAAAAAAATTAATTAGGTTAACGTTACTTTGTCAACATTTTACCCGAGTTAGTGGGGTTTGTAGTTTTAAGCAACATAACCGCAAGTCTCCTTTAAGTACATTTTATAAATGAGATTAAATTTATAAAACTTAACATAATTTAGGAAGTACATTGGTTTTGGTTTCGGTGGGGTTTGTGTGTGTGAGCCTGAGTGGGTAATGAGTGTTTTATTTTAGAAAAGTGCAGTTCCACAGGGATGTGTTAGGAGATGATGAGATGACGAGGTGCTTTTGTACCTCTGCAGCTGGGAAAAACAGACACAGCTGCAAGGCTAAATGTAAACATCAACAACCTACAATTGGGAAATATTGATATTAGATTTTCAAATCAGCTCAACAAACACAACAAACCTTTGGTTTTTTTTCTTCTCTTGTTCACTTTTAATTCTTTCACAAACTTGATATTCCCTTAACAGCCTCTGATTCTTTCTTTAATTAAAATTCTGTACTTCTCTTCTCCATAACTGGGCTTGGTTTTAGTTCTCTGGTCATTACAGAGTCACAAAGAGTCTGATAACAAGAGTTCAGGACTTGATTCACTGCTAGAAACTATCAAAGGTCAAGGTCCCCCCCCTCCTGCGCAACAGAAATGCAACTCACTGACCTTAACAACTGCACCCCATGAATAAATGTGTCTTATAAAAAACAACTACTTGACATTACATGTCTGGAGTAGGGGCTCATAAAAAGAAAACAGATGCAAGATGCATTTCTCTGAAATAAGATAATACAGTATTGAAAGTGCTAAGGCTGCCAGAAAAACAATATTGACTCTAAAAAGAAAATATACAATTTTATTTGTTAATGTAAAAGTTAAAGGCATCTGCAAACAGATATTATAGGTTTAAATCCAGTGCAATATGTTTAAAGCAAAAAAATGGCATATATGTAAATCTGCAGGCCGTGAGGTTCTCGATTCTGAGCTCGAGATGAGGCGAGGTGAGGTGTGGTGAGGAGAGAAGATATACAGTAATTTTGCTGCTGTGACATTTTCCCATAATCCTCCCCAAATACCATAACTGCCAGGAGACCGAGCGGCACGGAGATAGTGGGAGGAGGAGGAGTTGAATGCATCTATTCCCTTACATTTATTAAGTATGAAACAGCTGAGGAATCTCATGTTTCTCCTTTTAGCTTGCAGTCTGTGATCGGCTGTGTATGTAAAGAAGTGTGAATTTAGAAAGAAGAAACTAAAATCTGAATTTAATGAACACAACAGCTGTGTTACCAAGCACAGCCATCACACAAACATTCACAAAAGATCCTTCAGCCACTGTGCCAGTGACCATGACAACCTAAATGCTTGACATTATTCACAAATGTATGAGGTCATTGATGTGTGTATAAGGGGACCTTATCAGGCCATCTTTCAGTGGTTACCCCTCTTCATCCCAGGCCTCCGTTTGAAAATGAAGCCCCTTGTTGCAAAAAAAAAAAAGGAGGAAGACACACTGTTGTTATCCCAAGGTCACACACAAACATCTATACACACACACACACACACACAGCACAGACAAACAGATAGGCACCTCAGAAAAGGAAAATAACTACAATGGGCAATTTACCCAGAACAGGCAGGGATGACGGCCAGGACACAGATGCATACGTGCATACACACCAACACACACATACACACAGCTGTGCCTCAGGGCCAAGGTTCTGGCAATGCATCATTACCCTCCCTTGGAGGTGATTTTATATCCCAGCATGCATTTCTCATGTGGAGAGGAAATTACCCCTGGGCCGTGCTGAGAGCCAACAGAGTGTGTCCTCTTTCCTCTAACCATCTCACTCTCTTCCTTCCCTTTTCTTTCCTCAAATCCCTTGTTCACCCTGTGACTGTGACTGTCACACCCTTACTTCCCTCCCCTCCATGCTCTTTTTGCCTGAGTCACACAGTTACCAACCTATCCTTTTATCTTTCTCTCATTGCCACTTTATTTTTCTCTACCCTCCTCCGCTTTTCTGTGTCTGATATATAATACAGCTTGATGTCAAATAGCAACAAGGGAGTGATTGCCTCCATAACTGTAAGAGTCCCTTGGACATAAAAAATATTATATATGACTAACGTATGTGTAAAATAATTATGTAGAAACCCTTAGTCAGCATTGCCTCTGCTATAATCCTGCAACATTTTAAAACGATAAATCTTGCGTACTTGAGAAAGAATCATATTTAAGAAAAGTTAATGAAGGAATCATGTTTATTTTAAAAAACTGAAGAATTCAACATGTGAAGCAGTGTTAATTCAAAACAGGGGTGGCCAACCCTGGTCCTCGAGAGCCGCATCCCTGCAGATGTTAGGAGTTTCCCTGCCACAACACAACTGACACACCTCTGACTTAATGAGTAAACTTGACATCAAACTCTGCTAATTACCCGTTGATCTGAGTCAGGTGTGATGCAGCATGGTAACTCACAAGACTTTCAGGACTGCGGCTCTCGAGGACAAAGGTTGGCCACCCCTGAATTAAAAGGTGCATTGCTATTTTTGCAGCACTTCAGCCTCATACGTCTCTGTCCATGGTGCTGAAACTATCACAACCAGTCATATCAATCTCCTGTTCAGTCTCTGGTAAATGTGCATTAAAATGTTTTTAATGAGTTTTTCTGATGCTCTTTGTATATGCAGGTTGTTAAACTAAACAGTCATGTGATATTTAAACTGTTTCTGCCACAAAACCATGTGTAGGAGTGTTTTATACAACATTTTAACATGAGACCAAACAATAAAACACAACCCATTCTGATGTGATAAGTAAAAGTTCAGAATAATTGGATCCTATATGATCTATTTTAAACCAAAATATGTCATGCTATTGAAGTTTTAATTTGTTACATGTTTAACTGTAAGTGCTGACAAAAGAATAGAGTATTTCTGCAAACTCATGCACAAAAGTAAATATATATATAAAATATTATTTAATTTTATCACCAAAAAATAAAATAAAAGTTATCAAGAAAAAGTGTATATAAAAAAATAAAGGACAAAAATCTATATTCTTCCAGTAAACAATAACAACTGTTTTTACTGTATACAATGTGAATCCCCTGCTTGTCAAAGTTAGCAAGGCCACTATGGATGCAAGTGCATTTCATATGCAGTACTTCCACCTGTCAGGTCATCAAGTCCTATAACACACGTGCACGCACACATACGTACATCTCCACTCTGCTTTTGCATTTATCTCCATCTTAAAGCAGGCTGCTTCTCACTGGAAGAGTCATGCAACCATTTGTAACACAGCAATGCACTCAGACTGTAGTGACAAGAAGGAAATACAGTTACATGTATTCTCTGAAATACGTGCAGCCACATGATCCCAAGCGACAACAACAGCCATCAGTGTATAATAACACCACCTCTCTCTTAAGGACACAAATACAAAATTGCATGTCATTGACCTCCAGAACATGCAACTCGTTGCACTAAATTCATCACATTATCACATACAAATATCACACATATACACACACATCAACACGCACAGTCACCACTTCTCATAAATAGAGTGATGTGTTTTGGCTCTCAGCCAACCGACACAATACGTAGCAAGCAGTGACAACATGTCGTATCACATCACATCATATCAGAGTACTGCAAATAACTTCATCCCAGCAGTCCAGATATATCCAGGATATTTCTCTTCTGGTTTTAATTTCTGTTATTTTCAGAACTTCAAATGTATTAAACCTTCTGAATGTTTAAAATAAAAAAAGGAATTTAACACTAAATATCTCCACTACGGTCCTACTTAACTTGACGGATGCATTTATGATATCTGGAGAAAATGTGAGAGAGAAGTTTGAATTAACTGAAGAGAATTTCATCATATGGTGTTGATGTGTTTTGGGTATACAGATTATGCAAGTTTCTCACACCTAGTGTTGAAAAACTTGTTTTTAACTCAAGTACAACACAGTGAATGCCCCATGTCTGCAATAATGCTCACTTTACAATGTTTCTGGAGCCTCGGTTAAATTCCTTGTAAGCTTGCACCCTTTGAAACAATAACAGTCCCCACCTTCTTGGTACTTAATTCCCATCTTCCTAAAATCATGCTCATGTCTTTCTCCCTTGCTAAATTACATCACTCCTTTCCTCTCTCCCTTCTTCATTCTCAGTCTCTCAAGGTGTATGCTATTCCCTAAACAGATGTCTATTTGTGCTTCCTTTCTCATTTAACTTTCTCCAGTTCTCTTTTGTTATTCCCTTTTCTTTTTTCCATTAGCATTTGTCTCTTTTCTGTATTCATTGGTTCTATAAGTCTGTGCTCATCATTACACCCTCTAGATTGGTTTAATATTCATTTTCCTGAGGAAACCCAGTGGGGGTGACTCTCGTTTCACATGAAGTGATTAAAGTGGAACACATAAACAAAGCATCAAGGTGGATAATTATCTGAATTGGAGTTCTCTTCCATCATTCTTGTATTCATCCAACTTGCTTCATTTTGGCCGTCTTCTCCTTACCAGACTCCATTTTTCTGTTTCCAAAAATCATATTCTCCCTCCCAATTTCTAACTCTGTCTTCCTCATGCATCCAGTCTCCTGTCTTTCCCCCTCCTCTTGAGCTTCCCTCCCTCTGGCTTCATCCTCACTAATTCCTTTTCCCCCTCCTCCCCCCATTTACTCCATCTTAACTCCACCTCTTCCCAAGCTTCTCTTCACTTACATCCATTAGAGATTATTGAGTTTTCTCTTTGTGTCGTTGTCATCACGTCTGCCCCTTATCATTCTCACTCTTCTGCAACATAGTGACCTCAGTCTGTTTTTGACACATGCAACGAATTCTTTAAAACAATACTAAAATACACATTTGCCTCCTTAATACACATCACACATACTAAGCAAACACACAAAACCTCTGCCCTATCAAGGAGAGTTCCTTGTCTCTAATAGCTGTTAACTCATTTAGCACTTCATGTTAGCTCAGCTATATCCAATTACAGCAAGAGAGACAGTGAAGTTTGAGTAGGAGGCCATTTAACCTCCTGACAAAGAGAAATGTAACACACGGCTCTGATTCATGATTCAATGACATTAAACTTAGATGATTGCACAGTGAAATGTGAAAAGCACTTTTTTTTGGTAAAGGGATAAGAGCGATGATTAAGTGATCTAAAGAAAGGAAAACATGATGAAAAATGAGTCTTTTAAACATCTCTCAACATTCATTTAGAAAGTTTTATTTTATTGACTATATATAAACCCTGATCTAACAGTCAGCAGTCATATTGCTCCACTAAGCAGCTATTACTATAAGCAGCTACATTTACCAGAGAAGCAGAAGAGCGATGTAAGATGATTTTCAGGTTGCTATAGCAGCAATTCATAATGCATTTAAGAAACATGGGGTGGAAGTGTGTGTGAGGGTGAGGGTGGGCACACCTTTAGCCTCCAAAGACCTCCAAGAATATTCTGCAGGCATTAGAATTAGGGGATTATTATTCTATTTAGCAGAGTAACAAATACAATGAAGAGCTTAATCAAAGCTTAATCATCTCCAAATTAATTAAGATTGGGACAAGATTTCGCCTGCATCTTAAGAGCACCACAGTTAAAGAAAAGGTATCATTTATGTTAGTAAAGTATAGTGAAACATCAATCAGGTTCTGGATGTTATGTTGCAGACAACAGGAGAACTTTTAACTGGTTGACTGAACTTTGAATTCTGTTAAAAATCAGTGAACATTGTTTAAAAGTAACCAGTGTTGTTAAGAAAAATGTCTGGAGATAAAAAGATGGCTCCTACAATAAGTCATAAACAGTAATTCATGGCAGAAGAGAATGTTTCGCCATCTGCAAGACATGTTGCTTTGTTTTTATGCTTTAAACTGCGTATCAGTATGCACCATGTGCTGATCATGCTCACAACACAACTTATTAGCTTAAGCCTATTTGCAATGAGCACTAGATGATCATGTTAAATATGCAGAGCTCAAAAGCAAATACATGACGGACAAGACAAAGACAACATTGTACACATAGGTGTGTTACAAAAAGCTTTGATTAAACTAAACAAAATCATAGAAGCAATGTAAAATGAGACAACCACATAAAATCTGCCTTAATAGTAAATTTATCTTCCAAAAAGGCTAACGTTTTTGATTGTGCAATCCTGAAACTACAGGGAGAAAAAAGCCAATGTTTCACACACATTTTGTGGTTTAGAAACGTTTTGCTTTGCAGAAAACAATCTTACATAATGTTCTCTGAAATCAGTTTCTGTGTTTCTTTTACAAAGTCAATAAAACAACAAAATAAAATATATACTTGGTAAATTTTTGTTTCATTTGCTAAATTTAAATTCCATCTTCACCATGTGAAGGAGAGTGTTACAAAGTCTCATCACATCAATAATATTAATGGCCTTATTATGAATGAATTTCAGAAGACAACAGAATTCTTTTCATCCACCCTTTTCTTTCATTCCTTTCAGTCTATTCTTTATTCTGTCTCTTCCCGTAGAGACTTGAACCACAACTCAATTCCTCAGACTGCTACTAAATGAATTATACATCAATAGTCCTTTGAAATATACATATTGTGTATATAAAATAAAGAATGAGGCATGAAGACAAAGTTCTGTAACTTTGTTTTGATCATGTGATAATCAAGTGTTTAGAAATGGCAAATATCAAAATCAACCTATTTTTCCATACATAGAGGCATAACGGCACAACTAATGGCTAAAAGTTTGGCTCCTCCCTTTTTGTTTTGTACAGCTGATGCTGCAACCAGTTCATAACAGTGTTTATAAAGTTTTAAAACAACTAAAATCATTAAGTAAATATGAAGGCATGGGAGGGCTGGAGACCTCGTCTACAACTGGAGCAAGCAGAGATCTTTGAAATAACCCTGCAGGCTAACACGCTACAAACATATGCATTCCTCTCACACATCAATGAATCACTTGATTGTCCCTCTTGTCCTTCCAAAGTGCCTTTAAGCATTCTGTGCTCCCTTCTTTTGTGCATATTGTGGTCCAATAGACCCCTGAAATTACAAGTATACACTCATGTAGTTGAATACAACACACTCAACACCAGTGCTGTCATCCTACCTCGGATCTTTCTGAATAGAGTCAATGGAGGGTGAGCGTTGCAGGGTGCCTTCAGGCGGCAAGGCTGGTCCAGACTTGCTGTAGGGAGATTCCACCACAGATGGACAATATTGCAGGGTACGGTAGGGATCCGCCACGTAAGGATCTGAGCCATATACATCTCCACCACCTCCACTTGAGGTGTATCCGGGCCCCACTGTGGCATAGTTGTTGGTCCCGCCACGGCTGTAGCTTCCCGACCCTGTGCCATGACTTCCTGTGCGCTGCAAAGGGGCGGAGTCGACACCGGGGGAGGAAGGTGCTATGATGGGAAAGTAGGGACAGAGGACATAACTTAGGTCACGGACCTGGTTATGGACACGCATAATCAGGTCTACGGTGGAGAGCGAAAGAGGGAAAACAAGGAGAGGAAGAAAGGGCATGAAGACAAGAACAGGAGAAAAGAAATGCAGAAGCAAAAAAGACTGTTGTAATAAAAAAGCAGCTCTGAATGGAAACATAAGTGAGCTCAAGTCTTTAATTAAAATATAACAATTATTATTGTTGTTTCAAGAATATTCCTCTAATGGGAAACTTAGCATCATGAGACCTAAACAGAAAGAAGTACAGACAAAATAAAAATAGAAAGCAAAAAGCTCCCACATCTTAGTTCAGAAGAACTTATATATCAAATAAGTGTTGGCTTGGGGATGTGATCAGTAGCATAAGGATACTAGCTGTCACATATCTCCTGCTGCAATAGATCATGATACACCAACGTATTAATGTGGGTCAGGGGATCTTGTTTATTTGGCTGTAAAAACAAGGTTTGAAGGGGTTTTTACAACTTAGTTGGATGTAAAGTGCAACACATACATGCAAACGCCATAAACCTGTTCAACAGGAAGGAAGTGATAATTCACAGATGTAAATTGATTAGCCGCCATGTGATTGGCTAGTGCTTTAACACAGGTCAATGTATCTCCAATCACTCCAAACAAAAACAACCTGTAAAACATGTCCAACAGGAAAAATGCACCACACACTCTTTATACTGTACATACACACTACCCTGCAGTTTACACACATAATAGATCAGATAGCTTGTGAATGAATGAAATGTAGAAAAAGAAACTTAAGTTGAGTGAACATGAGCTGATGCTGAGTGTCTCATCATTATGTGAATGACAAACTTGCTCTTTAGGACTGTCTCGAGGGCTGGTATTTACTTGACCTTCACAACCCTCTTATCCCCATCTTTCTCTCTCTCTTTCTCTCACACACACACACACACACACACTTTTGGACTGCTTTGTCTATATGGCAAATGAGGAAGATTAAACCATCCCTTAAAAATCATCAACCAAGGCTCCACTTGAATTTGGCCCGGTGGTAATAGCATGAAGAACCCTTTGAATGATTAAACTACATTAGCATATTTTTCTTTCCTGACTTTAAAATCAGGTTAACAAAATTCCTTCTCCAACCAGACAGTGGGGAAAAAAGAAAAAGACATCAAACTGCGACACGGAGTGCCCAAGAGGATGAAGGGAGCATGTGCTTTTCGACTGATACCACAAATATATAAAGTGAACCAGCAGAAAAAAAACGTGTGACAGAAAACCAGTTTGGAGAGAAAAAGCTAACCAATAGAGGGGAAACGGAAGAAGGGTGAAGGAAGGTAATGAAGCAAAGTTACTCCCATCAGAATCAGATCTCTGTCTTCTCTATACTCTTTAAATTGTGTCTGTGGTGAGCCTGTCCTTCTGAATGTCTCATTAGTAGCTGGGGCTTCAGGCTAACACTACCAGTGTCAGTGTGCACTCACCGAGAGAGTTGACACCCACATCGAACAAACCTCAGAGCCAAATAGAAGGTGGAAGAAGAGCAAAAAAAAAAAAGTAGGAAAGGAAAAACTTTTTTTTCTTTCTCCATCGCTCTTACACACAATCTATCACACACACACACACACAAGTGGCATGTCAAACTATATCACAGCCGGTGCTGTGACCACTGAAAATCGTGGTTTCAAGCTTAAAGAAGAAATGGAGAAGAAAGGGGGAGGAGAGGTTGCTGAGAGATATAGACATCTCTAAAAGCATCCTGAAATTAACTTTTGTTAAATTAATCTCAACTTCTCAATAAATGTTTGTTACATTAATTAAGCAACTAATTCAAAATCACATCTAAAACTGCTAAAAACAAACAAACAAACAAACAAACCACAGCTTCTAAAGTTTATTCCAGCCCTAATAAACTTTCTGGAAGTTCACCGTCCTTGACCAGCGAGTGGCCTGGTAAAGCTGTATTATCCAGTAAAATGTACAGCAAGCCCTGATTTTATTTATACGCTTCATTGTGTACCTGCACACCTTTCTTTGGGTTGCCTTGTAGCCAAACTGTGGTTTAGTCTTTGGGAGTAATCACATTTCAGAGCTGTCCTTGAGCATTTGCTAAAAGAATCAATATGTATGAAACTCCCTATGCAGCTTTATTAAATTTATATCATGAAATGTAACGTGTGTGTAAGTGCATCTACCGGGAGACAGCGACACACGTGTGTGCCATTAACACCTCTCTCACCTAATGCTCTGGCACCATGAAATTGTGTTTCAGAGGAAATAAAAAGGCGGGTGTTTCTTTGTATTCCCTCGCTTCAGCGTAGAGTAAACAAATCGTGGCTGTGCTCCTGCCGGCAGATTAGCGACGGGAAGGGAAACTATTAGTCATTTGACACAGTGATACCTCTGCAATTAGCCAGTCAGCTGAGGGGCCGCCGAGCTTAGGTTTGGGGCGAGTTTTTCATGGGCTTCTGCAACTAGGAAGCGCTTGCAGAATGTGTATGAGATAGAGAGAGGAAGAGAAGACAAGAAATAAAATTAAGGGGGATCAAGCCAATGCTTCAAGCTTTCCACATCTATCTTAACTTCTTGTTCTGTCATCTTTCCTTTACTTTTTGTTCTGTTGTACTCCGTCTCTGTCACTCTGTTTTTTTTCCATCACTCCCTTCACTCGCCCTTTTATCTTTCTTTACTTCTTTATGTCCTCTTTGTTTTTACATCCATCCGTCTTTCTTTCCTCACGTATCTCTTTGGTAACCTCCCCTTTGAAATGCTGCCCTCTGTCTTTTACTGTGACTCTCTCTCTCTCTCTCTGCTCTTTTTTCCCTTTGGTCTGACATTCTCTCTCCATCACCAATTCATTTCATGTCTTTCTCTGCCTTTGTTCCCTAACACCCCTCTGCCTGTCTGTCTCTTTCCCTCTCCCCGTCTATTGTGGCTGTAGTAGACTATGTGATCAGAGCCGAGGACATGTCCTCTCTCTCGACACGCTTCACTGCTCAGCACGATTACACAAAGCCCTTCAGTACAGTCTACATCTCACTCACACACGCACTCATAAACACCACAAGCACGGATTTCTAAATATGCGAGTGATTGACATGTGCAGAGTACGCACGCTTGTAACACACATTTTTCTAATGCTTGGAGGTAATTTGACAACACACATACAACCTTGCCTAGAGTAGCCATGGATGAAGTACACTGCACTTGCCAAGGCTAACACACACAGTTTGGATGTGTAGGGGAGTAAGGATTAGTTTCTCCTTCTGTTTATCCCTAGGAGAGCCTCCTGGCCAACACACAGCTCTTGATGTTCCTAAGCTGGAAGCTCTGGAAGATCCACATGCAAATACACGTGCACACATTGACAATGTTTTCTCAAGAAAGTTTCAGAATCAGATGTTCAACACTTAGAGGAGAAGCTCATTCATATAAGTTACTGTAAGTTCTCTGAGCACCAGCGTTTTGACCCCAAGCTGCTGCCAAATATTCAGGCTATGCAGTTAGAATCTCACAAAGAGAAATAGGTTAATGTTTTATTATGTTTTTTAACAACTTGGGCTTCTCTTCCAAGATTGTCCTGAACAATACAAAGATAGGAAATGGTCTGGAACATCTAAAGGAGTGAAGTGAGAAAAAGCATCTGGGTGCAATCCAATTTATCAGATCAGTGAAACCTTGTACTCATCATATTATGGTTCATACAAAATAGTTTGTAAAATATCTCATTTTAACTATCCCTTGTATAATTTAAATACACACGCTGATA
>JBAMHV010000019.1:15146379-15157822 GCA_037177535.1 Pseudomugil gertrudae
ACATTAGAGGATCACGACTTGTAATGGAAAAGCAGTCCAGTACAATATCGTACTGCCCGGACCGGTAGAGTCGCGTCACGCAGGTACTGATGGAAAAGCGCCTTTAGTGAAACTGTGGTCTCCATCGGTCCTCCATCGCTCCCACGCCCCTCGCAGACGGCCGGTTCACACCAATGTTCAGCGGTTGGAGTTCCTTAGTCAGTCCTCCCGGAATGACAACAAGCTCAGAGTTCGTTTGTTTGACTTGTTTTTTTTTATATCGGCTGTGAGATGGGCACGCATAGAGTCACAGATAAACAGTGAAGGTATGTACGGTATACCAGTACTACACACACACAGGGCGCGCTGAACATTTTGAAGTAAATCTAAGACTTTTATATGCGCCTTATAGTCGTGAAAATATGGTAAATATGTTATCCTTTATAAGTGACCACGATATAAGGGGGATAATGCTGATAATTATCAGCAAATGGACTGTGCATAGGGAGGGTTCACACGTTGTCTATCATTTTCTAATAATGGACACCTCAGACAGAGGTGATTCAAACTGACATCTTTTACATCCATTTAGCAAACTTCCATCAATGTGTAGTTGGAGACAATAAAGAGAGCCTGGTTTTTCATGATATCTTACATTTCTTTCATTTAATCAGAAATAACATGATTTGCCAGCCATATTTAATAGCAATCCTCTATAAATTCTTTACCTATGTTACTTCACACCTGTCGCACCCGCATTATTGGCATAAAGGGCAATGAACTGTAACATAAACCTTGCTAAACAGATATGCAGAATTCATTTTAAAACTATTCCTCCCAAATTTTATACTCTGGAACACTTCCAAAAATAAATATGCAGCCAGCAAGACACACAGTCTACACCTTTCACCCACTAACACTGCACCTCATTAGTAAATACTGACAGTAACAAACTGACACAAAAACAGAGCTGAATGCAAAAACAGAAAATCTGCCTAATAATGTAGATATTCCTAAAATATAAACTTCAACACACTGATTAACTTCTTTCAATAAAGCCCAAATCAACAATCAATCAATTGAAATCTGACATTTATCTGAATGATGGTGATATCCAATGAATAATAGCAATATAAATAAAAATGTTTATTGTACAGAAGCAGCAAACAGCAGATTTAAACATGTGTTTTTTCCCACCTGCAAGACTTCCAGGTCTCTGCAATGTAGCGGTAGCGTAGAGCTCGTGGGAGATCTTGTACTGGTCAGAGGCGTGGTGAGCTGCCAGTCTTTTGGGAGACAGAGTTGCATAGCTCCCTATGCCGGAACTCATCTGTAAAAATAAGAAATGTTGGTTTAAAGCAATGTTTAAATAATCGGGTTTACACACTGGTCTGAGTCAGCAGCTGATAAATACTTCAGTGCTGATAGAGAATCATAAGGATATAGGTGTAGTCCTTCTCTCAAGAAGGTGTGGCAAGTTATAAGAAAACCATATGGGACCGAATGTCAGACATACAAAGTGAGAATCTGTATGAAGAAGGAACCAGAGTACCTGGTGAAGAGGGGACGATGATGAACTGGCCCCTCCTCCTGTTGCCGTTGAGTTGGGTGGAGATGCCACCCTTAGAGGAGACCCGGCCCCTCCTCCTGTTGTCACAGCAACAGTAGTACTAGTGGGAAAAAGAGGACAGACTAAGATTTAATGTAATCTATAATAGCTTTAAATACATACCTGTCACACGTGCATTTGCATATTTAGATAAGTATACTGTAAGTAGGGTAGGCAAAGATTAAAGGAAGATGAACTGGCAGAGACGAGGTAACGTCTCTCCCCACTCTTGTTTTTGTTTAAATTCTGCTGTAGCCTTTTGTCATTTATTCATTTTACACAAGCCATCTGGTAAACCTGTAAGTGCACCCACTGTATCGTATATCAGCATCGACATCAATACATCAAATCCAATATTACTGTGACAAACGTGGTTTCCTACCTGTATGATTTTGCAAGCCGATTTGCAGGAGACTGTTTACTGGGAGAGGAGGAGGAGGAAGATGAAGGCAAGCGTTGAGTGGTGGAGTACCCTGGTGTGTCTGAGGCTGATCCCAGGCGTTGATGTTTACTTGGGGAACCGGACCCAGAGCCTCCTCCTCCTGACAGAGGAGAACTGACACGTTGGGCTGGTAAGGTGGAGCTGGAGTAGTAGATACCTAAACACAAAAATGAGAGATGTCGATTGTAATGTTCTAATGTCATCTCTGTGTGTAAGTTTTATTTTACTTTGTCATATAAATTCATAAGAAAGAGTGACGCCACTATAGGAGGACAAACAAACAAGAGAGACAGAAGGTCTGGCTTACCCGACCCAGCTCCAGATTGTGATTGTTGCTGCTGGGCGGCACGAGTTGATGTCACCTAGAAAGAAAAGTGAACACAGAAAACATAAGAAAAGAAGAGCCAAAAAAAAAAGGAAAAAGTAAACCAGCAGACCCAGTAACTGGTTAAATAAAGCAAAAGTTTGGATGTGATAAGGGAAAAATGATTTATGACACATAGAATAAAAGAATAGTGCTCATCAAACATTTTATACACAATGAATTCAGTTTTAAATCAACCTTAAAGGGCTATGAAACCTGAGGTGCAATTCAAATAGACTCATAAATGACCCCTAAATTATCTGATCACTGAAATCATTTTTATTAAGCTTTTTTTTCACCAGTTATTTAAAGATGTAGGTCATGGAATATTAATATCTCAATATTTATATTCTATATCAATATATTATGTTATATATATATTATTTATCTGTTATATGAATCCCAATATTGGTCGTTAGGTTAGTAAAACTGACTTTGGCTGCAGGAAATAACCAAAGCGTTCACTTTGTGAGGCAGAAGTCTTGTCTTGAGCCAAATTTATGTTAGAGACAATGAAAAGATAGGCAACTTTAACTTTCCTGCTAATAATATTGGCAGCTGACTACAGCAAACATTTTAAGAACTGAAAGTTATCAGTAAAAATCAGCAGGAGAGTGTGAAGCCCCCCTACAACAAATCACATGCTGGTTAGAATAAATGCTCCTTTCTCACCAGAAACAGTGTGGGGGAACATATGCAACCTACTGAGTCACACATAGTTTGCTGTTGATGTTTGATCTGCAGGATTAGTTTAAATATACAGCATTATGGCCATAACGCAGTTATGGAGTCACCTTGGGAGCACTGCATACATTAATTCATACAGTAAACTTCAGAGAAACAATTATCCTTTCTGTTTTCCAAAGTCAAAATGTCTATAAAAACTCATTCAATGTGACACACAAACTCAAACAGCTTCACAAGTTCACTATTTTTATGATAGCAAGTAATAAACCAATGTATCCCCCCATACATGGGTTTGTGTTACAAAGCCATGTTTGTAACTGTATCCAGGTGTTAATATCTGCAGCTGTTCTATTGTGCAGACACCTTTTAGTAGAAAAGAAAGCATGTCTGCTCAGCAGATCTTCCTGAGATAAATATAGTAGCATGCATAGGTACACAGGCTCCCATTATGTTTCCAGTAGATGCCTCTGGTTCAATTTCCTGAGATGAGCCAGAATGTGTCTTTAGAAGACAACAAACCACTGCTTCTGAAAGGTCTACCAGTTTATAGAAGCAAACAAGCAGAGAGAAGATGCGAGAAGAGACAGGAAAACTGGTAGAAGGTACAAAGATTGCAAACTTTTAACCAAATATTATTGTTCTGATTCAGCACATTTGGAAAAACAAAACAATTTACAAAATGTGCACATTTTCACAGCAAATTTTCCACATGTGAACAATGCTGCCTTCACGTGGTATGGGAAAGATACATGGTCTGGACTTAGTTATAAGAACAAGATGTATAAAAACTCAAAGGGTGCGTGTGCAGTTTTTGTGTGCAGATTATGAATTATATACACAGAATTAAGCTAATGTTACTGCCATTAGCATTGCTGGTGTAGCAATTAATGTAAATTAAATAACTGAACCTGGGTTTTGTCTTCTAAAGATATGTCACTATCCAGAAATTCTTTGGTGCTCGCCGCCATTTAGAAAGGTCAGATCCGACCTCTTCTCGGCAACTCGGGTAACAAAATAGTTCTCCAGTAAAAATTAATAGGAAAAAGGGTGTTCATGTGCAAATTTGACCTCAGCAAGTGGTATTTTCCATAATTCCCATAGCACATGAAGGCAGCATAATCTCAGTATCTATATTTATTGGATTCCAGGCTTTTCAATCAGTCATTTATATGTTACCTCAAATCTAACACAGGCATCAAAAAAAGTGATTCAGTAGTAGCATCATTCAAGTAAATGAAGCCTTCTGATAGCTCAAATTTGTAAAAGATCCTTACTACAGTTATTTGAGTGATTTGTTTGGATAGATCGATATGAAGCGTTTGCCAAATGTGTCAAAGAGCCAGAAAAAATCTCAACGAAAACATGCATCTAAATCCAGAGAAGTGTAAAAGCAGCAGAGTCAACAAGCTGGAATATCCAAGGCCAATTAATGGAAGAATCATGTTAATGATTAATATAATGTTCTTTGTGTTTAAAACAACTTAAAACTGCTAATTTGATGAAAATGCATAGTGACACATGATAGCAGAGTTAATAGGTGAGTGGATGTATATAAGTAAATTGACATAAATATGTGATGAGTAAAAGATGAATTGTTGGTAGTGGTAACTAAGCCTGACACACGCAGAGGGAGAGCACTTTCCTTAACACTGTATGTCATCCTGCACTGCTGCTTCTTTTCTCCTCCAGTAAAACACTGGGATCTTTGAGGTGCCATGTATCCATGCATTATTAAAGCATGGCCTCTCAGGGTTATAAATATCCTACAAAAGAGCACCAACATACCAGACCTTTTGCCTTCTCTCTTCCTGCTCTTGAACCACTCATTTGTATGAAGTTTAAATAAACGCATCTGTGTGCATGCAAGTGCTTGGAATAGTGCATGCAAAAACAACCCAACCTGTGCACACCCAGGTGCACAAGCCTCCCAGTACACCAACAATGCATGCAGAACACATAAATACAAGTTAGACCTGCCTATCTGTCAGTGCTGGCATGCATAAAGCTATTCATGAGCAACAAACCCTGCTGACAGCAGTAGCCCCATTACACTGACAAGCCAAAGACATCAGAGAGTAAAATACACAAACACACACACACACACACACAAGAGATGGTGAGCAGAAAGGACTAGGGTGGAAGATGGGAAGTGTGAAAGGACAGAAACACTGCAGAAAGAAGTGAACATTTCCCTTATCTGTCAATCCAATCAATACTTTATTTGCATATCTTATTCTTTTAAAGGAAGTCATGTTAAGATTCACATTATACCAGCTCAAACAACACTTCAATTTAGCTGAATAGGGAAATGAAAATGCTCTTAAAAAGATAGTTAACTTATTGTCCTTTCTCTTTTACATGCATGTAAGCATCAACAAAGCAATGGATTAGAAAACACTCACTTAACTAAAATCTTACAAGAAAAAAAAAACAGGATTTAAGGATGACCTACAATATTTCCTGTAACTTTTAATTCATAATCATCTATCCCAAATGGAGCATTTGTTCCAGACACTGGAAATATTTTTAATGAAGCACTGCAGCTGCTCTCTGATTAGGTGGGTGCGTGGGTGTGTGCATGTTCATGTGTGTGCAGTATGGGTATTACTACTGATATGTTGGGGGGACATGAGAATTAGAAATAATTGGCTGCTGTAGGCTGTAAAGTAATTTGATGGGTTTTCTCTTTGCAACACATAGGTTTATTTTGGAAGTCCTTAAAAAGATGAGACTAGCTGAGCTTTCTCTCTCTATATTTTTACTTTTGTCTGTGAGAATCTGATCACCAGTCTTCCTCTGAACAGCTTTGATTTATCTATTTCTGTTTTTCACCTCATTAGAAATAGACAAAACACAATGGACTGCCTAAAAAGCCAGTTGTCGTGACTGGACTACTGTATAGCAGAGCTAATAAAATGGGGATCTGTATAAATATGTACCTAGACAGTGATCAAATAGACTCAACTATGATGGCAAACAAATGCAGAAAGAACATCAAGCGGTAGAGTTATATGCAGCTGGAGAAGTGCTATGACAAAAAGTGTCTGCAAAAAGTCAGTTTGCTAAATAAAAAAATCATGTTTGCTCAGTTTGTGGAAGAAAAATGGAGCAATAAGGAATCCAAAAATCCTCATGCACATCATCCATCACAAAGAAGGATTTCCCATAAGTTTAAATAAGCAAAAGAGCACAAAAAGACTGCACATCTATACATTGAATAACATATTTAATATGATTTATCTTCACATTTGATGCCAGTTACTAATACTTTCTATTCAGTACCCTGATTCCTAGTATCAGGAAAGTTCTTAGTGGACTAAGTTTACACAAAATGACCACAGTTAAAAATTCTACTGGATTTTTGTTTCAGCATAATCAACATTTGCATCTTCATAGCTGACTATGTGCAGCAGCATTTCTTACCTGATTGTAGCTGTGCACGGCTCCTCCAACCTGCCCGCTGCGCTGAGGAGTTGCTGCAGAGATGCTGTCGCTAAGGGCGAGGGTCTGGTTGCTATGGTAGCTGGCAGAGTACTGGAGCGAAGCCTCCGGGGTGGAGTTGAGCTGCAAGGAACTCTGGGATAGAAGAGTCGGCCCTACCAATTGAGACAGGAGCGGTGTATGGTTTGGATGGGAGGGAGGTTGAGTTGAGTTTGTGTGTGAGAAAGAAAGAGTAGAGATTAAGAGTGAGAGAGAGGGAGAAAAAGGAGGGAGACAGGGGGTTTGAAAGGGAGAGATTGAGAGGCAAAGAGTGAAATGGGGAAGAGAGAGAGCAGCAATTTAGAGCAGATAGTGCAGCAGTGCAGCACTCTGTGCGTTGGAGATGGCATGCATAATTTATTAGCAGGGGAAGAGAAACAGAGGAACACAGAGAATAGGAGGATGACAACGAGCTGGAGGATGTAGAGGATAGGAGGAAGAGGACTGAGAAGAGGAAAGTTGTGGATAGATGCGCTGAAAACTTAAATCCAAACCATGGTCATTTTTACCTGGTGCTGCTGTACAAGTACAATTAAGTTAAGACATTTAGCTTCCTTAATGAGCAGCTTCTCTTTCCAACTTTATAACCAAAGAAAAAACATTTTAATGCAGTCAAATATGAACAAAGTCAGCCAAAATCTATAATAAATATCATTTAAACACACAGATTTAGTTCTTTTAACATGAAGCATTCACTGCTGTGTCATCAAGCCAGAATACACACTCCCTAATTCCTAAGCTGGTTTCAGTATAAACTCTTGTCTGGAATGGGAGTTTTTTCTTGTCCATGTAAAATTATCATTTTTGAAGAATAAATAAGGGAAAACCTAAAACAGATTGTTAAGCTTCATATGCAAACAATAACAAACTGGAATCCCTTCCTACTCATTTTAAATGTTGCAAAAATGACCTTTTTATTCCACTCAAACACACAAAACAATAGAACAGCTGTGTTTTTTCTTACATCTCTGCTCTTCCTCGTATCATCCCTTCTCTCTACCCCCTACAGAAGCTTTTTTTCCTTATGATTCTGTGAGCTGTGAGCCTGGATCAACTTCTCAGCCTCTTCCCATCCCAAAAGACAAGTCTTTTTTTTAATCTTGATTCATCCTTTGCTTTTTATGAATTATTAAACAGCACTTTGTGTTACGCGGGCAGAGGAGGAGTTCCCCAACTCTTCATCACTCAGGCTTGGTGTTTGTGTGTTGCATAATAATAAATAGTGTTTCTTTAAATAGGTCTTTGGAAGTTTGAGCTGAATAGAAAAGTAATTAGGATGAAATATTTGAAAATTAAAAGTTTTGAGATAAAAAAGAAAAATGTTGGTGCCATTGAACATTATAAATAGAAAATTAACAAAAAAAATTAAATGATTTAAGAAGGAATTGACAGCCTAAATAATTGTGATCAGGCAACAATGTGAGAATGTGAGTTTTTTTTTAACGAGAAGGTTAAAATTGTCTGAATCCACAATGTATTGGATGCAGAATTTACTGTGTGTTCAATTAATGACTGCAAGCAGTCCTGATGCATTTAAATGTGCCCTAACCATGACAATACCATAACCATGTTTCAGTGATATACACGATTCTAATTGTGTGATGGAGTGTTTAACATAGTCCTAATTTAGACCAAACGAGTTATAACCATAAGATCCTGTTTGATCAAACACATTATTCAGGAAGTGATCAGTTGTGGAGGAGCATCGACAGATTTGCAAGCAAACAAGTAAAGTTGTGCATAACTGTAAACACTCAATCTTTGTTTACTTTTGTATGTATGCATGTCTTTCTTTCTGCAAAAAAAAGTAGACTTTTCAAAGCAGGATTTCAGGTTCTTTCATGGGGATTTGTAAGCATTCATGCATGCATGACATACACAAACACTGCAAGAAGGTTGTAGCCGAGATCGCGATTGACTTGACATGTACATTCAATTTTATGGCATATGTTAACAATTTATATGTTGGAGCTGTCCACATAAACACCTCAGCCATTACTCTGTCAGCTCCAAGCAAAAGATAAACTGTTCTATGCAACCTTCCACTGAGGAAACTAGCGTGTCTCTATTTTATTTACTGCATGGCTGATTGTACTTCTAAGCCAGGGCTACTCAGTTTGATCCCACAAGGGCCAAAGTACAAAAGGTTTCCATCGTTTCCCTGCTCCAACATAGTGTGTGCACATCATCCTGTGCTATTTTACACAAGATTTATAAAACAAGAAAAAAGCTGGGAGTAACATATCCAGTCTGAGTGTCTTCAAAGAGCAACAGAGACTTTCTGCAAAACAAGATACAAATCAAGTCTTTCAACTGTACAGATTGGATTTGTCCTATCAAGGTAAAGCAGCTTCAGCAAATGAAAGTAAATAGTCCAAAAGCCTGCTTTTGCACTTTGGCTTTTTCCTGTTATGTGAACTCTATTTGCGTGCACACACAATAGATACATATGTGCAAGTGAGAGAACAAGAAATTGCAAGCTTATCATGTAATGTGAAAGTGCTTACACAGAAATGTGAAAAGCATCAGGCACAGTGTGAGTCCTTAAAATGCCATCCATTACAGCAATATCAACCATCAAAAAGGTCAGCAGATAATAAGTGAAATGGGAATGCAGTGTTCCAAAACCAATGACCTGAATGGAAAATGCCAAGTACATTTAGTAAGACCTTGTGCAGCACACAGGCTGCCTCTTAGTCACTGAATATGTTTATCAGCTAAAGTACACAAAACAGAAAAGTTACACACGACTAACTTTAGGAACTACATCTCCTGTTTGACTGTTACGTTGGCAACAAATATTTTCTGATTTCTAGCAGTAAATTAGGCTTAAAAGTTTCAATTTTAAACTAAGTTAAACTGCATAATCAGTTGTGTATTATCCTCTAAATGCATTTTAAAAACAGAGATATTTAGCTTAGTTTATTTAAGTTATTATGTACTAGGAATGTGTAATATTGGATAAATAATATATATCCTGCACTTTGCAACAATGTTTAATATCTGCAGATACTTTGAAATGATTACAAAACGTGGATGAGTTTATTTCCAAAGTTCTCCTGCTGCGAGTGGTGACGTGGTTTTTATCTGAGTTGCACCAATTAAATATATCTGGACAACTACACGTGACATCTCTTATATTTTGTCATTTTGAGCTACAGAAGACATAGCTGAATTGTTTGATATATAAAACATGTACGTGTTGTGTAAAAGTAAAAACTGATAAAGATGTTTCCCGATATCAGATTTTTATGTCAATATTGGCAGATCATGTTGATATGACAACAATATTGGGAATCTCTATAATATATTTCATTATATACTTCCCGTTATACCTGGAACAAAATCTCTCTGAACCATTTTTTCCTATATGATTTAAATGAAGCCCTGTCGCTTCATTACCTAAATTAGAGTTTGAATATCTAATTGTAATTATTTTATTATAGGGAAGAAATGTGTGTCTGCTTAAGTTAGAATTAAAGATTTAAAACAAAACATTTTTTCAGATCGATTTACATTTTTTAACATAATAAATAAAAAATTATATAGTACTTTGTAAAATTATTTTAAGTGGTCAATTTGTTCTGTATTTGATCAACAGCACAAATTAATCTGAAAAAATTGGAGCTAAACCACTAAAGATGGGAACTTTCTAAAGATATGTTGGATTTGGACCAAACATTTCTCACAACACACGCACACTGATACGTTTAGGTATACTTACGGTCTCCGCTGTCAAGAATTCCAGATTCCTGTAGAGAGCGAATGCAGGAATCAACCAACTCCAGACCAGTGGTCAGCTCATCTTCGATATCCTTTTGTCCATCTGCTGTTGAGGAGTAGAGAAGATGATACACAGTTAGATGCAAAGTGAAGGAGAAAAGAGGAAGAAGAAATAAAAGTGATGACTCTGATCGCTCTGGATTCTAAATTCATTCATCTGATGTAATAGTCTGTGAAGTCGTACACATAACTTGGCACGGAGGAGATTGTCGTGTCATGGAAAAGACATTGAAAAATGTAGGACATGTACAGTAAGCAGGACGTAAACTAATGAATAAAACATGCAGAGAATAAATACTTATTTTCACACATGCTGATAAATACAAACAATGTAACAAAGCTCATGTGCAAGTAAGTTTATGGACCTGCAATAATCTTTTAATCCATTGGCTATAAAGGTCAGTTCCTCTGCCCAGCATTTACTGGTTCACGGGGATAAACTCTAAATGTCTGTTAAAATATGTTTAAATGAGATAAAGCCTTTGTCCTGAAATGTTTTCAAAGAAATCTAGCAGGAGCTGAGTATCCAGCCTAAAATCCATAAAATAGATCCAAATCTTCCTTAGTTAAACAAAAGAAGAAAAGTTCTATAAAAACAGACAACTCCCAGTAACAAAAAGGCCAAGCTGATACTAAGAGTGATACCTGCCTGAGTGAGGTGTATTTATGAGTTTACAGAGAACACACATTTATGGGAGCTTACCTTGGGAGTTCCAGCGAAACTGCTCATCTGTTGAGCTGCAAGAGAAAGATGTGGTCAATAAAAGGAAAACTACAAAGAACAACAAAAAAAATGCAGAATTGAACTTAAACAGCAAATTTAAATAAAAGGTCATTACAAAAAGCTTTTAAAAGGAATTAAGGAAAATCAGAGGGAGTAAAACAACGTGGCATTTAGGTTTTTAATTCTATACACTTAGGGCCAGATCTACTAAGATCTCAGTTTATGTGTACTAATTTGCATGTGGAGTCTAGAATTTAGCGTGTGGGGCGGGACCGTGGTTAGTACGCGATTTACCAAGATTGCTGACGCAAATGACTGCGGGTGCAAAGTGTCAGAGACACGCCCATTTAAATGAGGATTTAGCGTGTGTTCTAG
>JBAMHV010000019.1:15172407-15200716 GCA_037177535.1 Pseudomugil gertrudae
GATGAGTCCCGTAAAATGTTTTCTGCTTTTTTGAGGCAGCGGGAACTGTATAGTTCTTCCAAGGATGGAAGAGGGCGTTTGTGTGGTAAACGTAATAAAAGTTCAGCTTGTGTATTTTTAAAAACAGAGGTGCAGTAGTGAACAAGCTTAAACAGTTTCCCACTGTATCTAAAAGATTTTAGGCTGTTTAAAGTGGTGTTTGTGGTAAACCACAATATCCCAACAAACAAAAAAACTTTATGGTATAAACTGTTGTACTTAAGAGCACTAAAAGGTCTCCAGTTTAACCTTTTTCATGATTCAAATGAACAAGTCAAAGCTTGATAAGCTGCTGGATCCATTTGATTTAAATCAGGTGTGCTGGGACAGGGATACATGGAAAATCTGCAAGAAACACGGCTCTCGAAGTCAGGGTTCCCTACCACTGGTATAAAGGCTCGTCAGGTGTGTTGGAGAAACAATTAAAATCTGCTGAATGGTGGCCCTCGAAGAATCTGGGTCTCCTCCAGAATACATCAGGGTAATGACTGTTTAGTGGCATAAAATAACTGTCACCATAAATGACTGACTTCCTGAGTTACAATACAAACAAAAGCAACGTGGATGAGTCCAGAGGAGGGGATGAAAGTCACAATGAAAAGGGCAATCTCAGCGTTACGTTATGAGTTCAAGAAAACTGCTGCAATGGACTGGCGACCTGTCCAGGGTGTACCCCGCCTCTCGTTGTGAGCTGGGATTGGCTCCAGCCCCCTCGCGACCTCATTAAGGGAAAAGTGGTAGAAAATGGATGGATGGATGGATGGATGGGTTCAAGAAAACTGCTCTAGATCCAAACCACTGGTCTAACAGAAATTAAACTGTTTTATCATGTTTATCTAAATTTTCTATGAAGTCTTTGGGAAATATTTATATGAACGATACGGTATGAGGAATTGGACTGTACTGTGTATGCATGATTCATGTTTAGATGAATGAATCTAATTCTTTGTCCTGTGTTTTTTATTGCTTTAACACTCCTAAAGCTTTTGTTCACATTGAGCACTAGAGATAACGGTATAGAATTAAGCCTTGGAGCCTGGGGAGATTTTTATTTTGTTGTTGTTTATTTGTTTCCCCTTCACATTGTTAATATAAAAGACTGAGATTATGCATGAGTTAAAGTCAAAGATGTATTTGTAATGTGCATGCACACAACCAAGTGCCCACATAGTCTTCACTCCACAAGTCTGAAATCTTCTCCTTAAAATTGCTCCAGGCATTTATTTCTTTAGCCTCAGGGTATGATGCCTCAAGAGTAAGAAAGCTCACTCAAATCCTCTCCCTTTCTTGTCTCCTTTGTTTCTTTTAGTTTTTTTTTGTTACACACACATACACCCACACAGGTACAGATATGAAACTCAGAGCTCTCTCAGGCATCAAATTATCAAATGAAAATCTAAAAAAAAAAAATAGTTTCTATAATTGGCTTGTTAGCAATCATGTGCCCATTCATTCTCATATGTTCATTATTGTTCACGACTTTTCCCAAACATCCCTTGACCATACATTAGTTCCTGCTCATTCACCACCTGATCTCATCCTGCCTTTCTTCACACATGGAGTGCATTTCTTTCTTCTGGGATTTTCTCCCAATTCTGGCATTATGTATGTCAAACAATTCACCACTTAACCATCTGTTTCTTCGGATTTGTTTTAGTAACATTATTATTACCAGTTTTTTCAAATAAAATTGAATCAAGACAACATATAAAAAGATTATTAACAGCGGAAACTCATCCAATAACTGCATGATGAGTCATTTTATCTTATCACTGATGTTTAGTCCTGCTAAACTGAAACATTTTCTTCCTGATGTGGATCAGAAACACACACACCCTCATAAAAACAACAACATATGCACACATCACAAACAGTATCAATAAAATTAACTGGTTATTTGAGTGTTTATGAGCATAAACATCTCATCCCCAACAGTTGTGTATCCCCTGCGTTTTCACTCCCATAATATTCCCTTGCTTGTAGGTGTGTGTGTGTTGTAAACATGTCGCCTCTCACATCTTCCTTGTGTCATGATTATTCATCAACCCCCACACCTGTCACCAATTTACTTGGTAACTCGGCAATACTTGAATCCATTTGTTCCTTCCACTACTTGCCAGATCGTTTCCCTGTGTGAAAGCTAAAAGCCTGTTTTCACATGGTTAAGCATTTGATCTCATGTTGATTTTTGTACTTTTTGACTGATCCCTTTCTGCTTCCTTAGTGAGTTATCATTTAAAATGATTTTTTTAAATATCACTGTTTATTCCCATGTTTTCCATTTCATCATTGTTAACAATAAAACTTATTTTAAAGCTTAATCCCATTCCTGTATGATGTAAATAAAACTTCACTCACTGTGCAAATCTCATCATTAAAATGTTGCTGGCCAGTGGTTGTGTATATTTCTATTTGTCTTAACAGAATATAATAGCTCAGTAATTAGTTAGCTTAAATTTACATGTTACGAGTTTATTTTGCACATGCTGAGCAGAGTACACCCCCCCCCCCCTCCACACACACACACTTTTTCTCCTATAGCCTATTAAATTCATTCATGTTCTTGCACTTTCTAGATTGTTCCTATGCTCTTGTCTTACATCCTGCAGTAAAGGAACAATTGTTATTTATTAGAGTCACTCTGACATCAAACGATACACACAGAGGAAAAGTATTGTGTAATGAGTTTCAGGGAACTTCGATACAGACTGAACACCCTTAAGCACCGATTACAAATGAACAGCAGCAATGAGGGTATGGACAAGCATGAAAACAAATCATCTATGGTTAACTAGGCTACAGTAAGCACATCAGCAAATGAGACAACACTGCCCACAGCCACTCAGTAAAAAAATCATCCCGTTCTTTTGACCAAGTTACACTGCTTCTTATGACAATAATTCTCATTCACAAATGGCTAAAGCTACAGAGAGGGAACATGCTTACACTTTACACTGTTCAGACATTATGTGATCAGAGCTTTGTGGTGAACAAGCGACACACACACACACAAAACTAATCATGGGCTGTCATGGAAAAAAATCATGGAAATAAAACTTTTCTAAATAATTGTTTCTCTATTAAAAGACACCTTGGGAGATATTACTTTCCACATTTGTTAATAAGCATTCTCTTGTCCTCAGCTTTTTCGCCACGTCTCTGTCCAACTGTCTTCTTATTTGTCTCTTTTTGGTTTATATCTCAAAGTGTCCTTTTTTCCCCACAACACACATCTTTCTAACTCATTCTGCCTTTCTGGCACAGTTTGGCTCGTTCTTATCTATCCCCACCACTATCTGGTGTTGGAGGAAGATAAGCTTGCATTTGCATGTTTAATGAACCAAACGCCCCAAATTCCCCTCAGCATGAGGAGACACACATAGACACGGGTGCTCACTCATCACACCACTGCTGTTGGCCCCGAAGGCCTCTGTCTCCTTGCTGCTCACATGGAGTCACAAGCTGCAGACACCTTCAGGAACAAGTACAAAAACAAATACAGAGAGCCATTGTTTGGCATAATAGTTTCAAAGCAAAGATGAAACAATTTGTATGAGTAGCCAAATATATTGTTATATATTTATTCTTAGAAACATTGCTTACAGGGTTGTGAATTTAGTAAAATGTTTATGCATTTGAAGAATATGGATTATGTTTGAAATATTTGTATACATTGTTTTTAATATCTCTTGATATATTTCTGCATAAATATATCATGACACTTTAATAACACTGTTTTGAGAATAAAAATACAAAAATATTGGTCAGAGCATGCAGGTTTTTATTTATTGTACCAGGATTTTTTTTATTTTCTTATGGATTATTTAGTAGACAAAGTGTTTCACTGTGTTGGGGTCATCTTTACTGTGCAGCCTTACAGAAGTACTTCCAAACCTTGCACTTGTTCCAAAGAATGTTCTTGCAATCCCAGCATTGGGTTCTGCTGCGGATTCAGGAACGCAGAACATAGCTGAAACCAGTCATTTGTTTATCCTTCCAATCAATGACCGAGACTATAGGGAGGGAAGTTTAATAGGTCAGTGATTTACTGCATTAGTTAAAAGTTCTGCTTTAAATATTTACATATTTTTGTTGAGTTTTTATCCCTTTATTGGAATTTTAAACGATGTCAAAGCTTTCACTAATGGGCAAGGTATTTAACATTTACCTTTAGAATTTATTGGTGCGATTTATTATACTATCAAACACAGAAAGCTGGCTTATCCAGGAAAAAGGGCAAATTAAGATACTACCACCGCCATGTTTTACATAGATTTCTTTTCAGAAACATCACCTCCCAGCCAAATATCCACATATTTAAGTCAAGCTGACTACCTGATTGTATAATAGACAGTTATCTTCCAGACACAACAAAGATTGTGAAAAGTGTTCACAATAACAAAAACATCTCTCTGTATCTGTCATGCCCCATAGACTTTATATTAAAGTGCCTGAGTGATCTGAGGTGGTATCCTGCTGAGTGTAATGACTTTTTATTGTTTCAGTGGGGATGATTTTGATGTTGACGTAGCTATAAGCTTAGTGTCTGGATGTGCAACTAATTACAAAGCCCACTTAAAGTGCTGGTACTTACAAGCGTATCCGGTCATCTTACAACACTAAATCTCCCTGTAAAATGGCTAATTTGAAATGTAACATACACTTGTTTCCCTAGTGTACAATGAATCATTTTGTACCCAGAGTGCACTTTAAAGTTCAGCTCAGCAGTGAGCAATGCCATCTGAACCCCTATAGTATTCTCATAGAGCTGAGTGTAACAAATGTTCTTACTCCATTAGCAACAATAGTCTAATTGTTAACTGACTAATTGGCAAAATTGTCTCCCTGTATGTAATCTGGCTCTGACTCTGGACTCAATTTCATTCTAGGGGCACTATTATTTGAATCTGGATCATCCGGATCTGTCTGCTCTGGCCTCTGAACCTTGCTAAATTTAACAGATTTAAGCTCTGGATCTTATCTTTAATTTTAAACCCGTTTGCTCTTCATTTCCCTTACTCCTAATACCCCAACACCAGTCATTAGCTTTTTTAATCTGTGCAATCTCATAGTTCTCCCAGCTACTACTACTACTACTACTACTACTACTACTACTACTACTACTACTACTACTACTACTACTGCTACTACTACTACTGCTACTGCTTCTGCTGCTGCTGCCTCTATACCATAAACATGACTAACAAATAATCACAAACAGTTACAATGCATGGAACATTACTGATATCTGGCACATCTTTTGGTCCTTTTTAAGATGAATGTCTGAAAGTTGCCCCTGACCTTTGGTGCACTAACACAGCATAGCAAGCATGCACAACACTGAATAACAATGCAGTTGAGGGTGCCATCCTAAAGGTTTAATGTCTCACACTTAAATTCAAGCCATATAGCCACCATAGAGTTAAAATAAGTCACGTATAACATCAATTATCAGCGTGGCTCTGAATATCAGCACATGCACAAAACAATAGATGCTTATTAGGTCCCACACGTAACTAACGAAAGATAACAAAACAATCATAGATTTAAATATAAGGATACTTCATTTGTTTGTTTCCTAAAGCTTAAAGAAGAATACTCACTACTGTTCGAGAGATCAGTCACTGAGTGGAAAAGCAAGATTTAAGCTTCTAGTATACTCTGTATATATTGGCTGCACTTCAATGTCCCTGAGCCATAATCAATTCCTAATCCTAAATCCCTGAGTGTGATTTCTCAGCTGCCTGTGACCTCTGACTTCCCTGTTCACATTGCAGAAATAACTGCCATTCTCAGTCAATTCAAAGCATCAGTGAAACATCAGATCCTTTTTTTTTTCAGCCATCAATTAAACAATGTTCATTGAAATGGCAACTACTGTAGCCCCGAGTCATTCAAAAAACATGCCTAGCAATGGGACTTTCTCCATGTTCAGACAAATGGAAAAGACCTGGATATAATTTAGGGCTAAGAGACAAATAGATGGTGGTAGAGTTGAAACAACACAGAAAGAGGCAGAGAAAAAGATAGACAGTGAAGGCGACATGGCTGTGAGAGATGTTTCACCTGCCATCATTTCTCTCTTCTCTTAGAAATGCATCATCAGTCATTGAGGGTGGGGGTGCATGACTTGCAGTATCATCATCACTCACACAGACACACACGAGCCCAAACACAAGGCGTATTTTAAGGTATAATGCAGCAGCCTATAATTTCAGTTCCCTCTATGCAGCATTTTGCTGAGCTTATAAAACCGCCTGAAGCTAATGGTGTGATGGATCCCTCTATTATCACCCAGCGCAGGAGAAGAGAGTGAGGTATGGTGAGATAAAGGAATGTAATTGGATAGTATTTTAGTTGTGGCAAAAACGGGAGGGTGGTCAAAGACAGAGAGGAAAAAAATATATAAAATATAATGACAGAATGAAGTTTAAAAGCATGTGATGGACCTGACCAGAGTCTTAAAACGATTCCAACTGCGATACAATGTAGTTCAGAAAGATCACACAATGTACAGCACTGAACAAACGTCTCAAATAAAAACGTAAAGGAGGTACTTTTTAATTCTCACCAGTAAAAATCTCAATGACACCTAAAGCCATTGTTGCAGAATCCTCCCTTTTAGTATAAGGGAGGAATATTCACTGTTGCAACTCATATTGTGCACACATGTGAAGCAGCAGACACTATGAACCTGGTAATTTAATAATTTTTACCTGAATGTCTCTGCAGACTTCAATAAAGTGTGAAACTACTTTCACATTCAGCCAATGAACTATAATTACCTTCACATTCCTCCAATTTTTTATTTTATTCTGGCTTCTTGAATGAGTATTTTATTGTGGCATATGCACAAAAGATTATGCCATCTCTATAATTCTAATATGAACTGTTTCTTAAAAGCAAATTAGAAAGATAATTCATATAAACAACCTAACAAACAGATTATTTAAATATGTGTTTATTTGTTGGTTAGAAGTTAAAATCCTGTCAAATACAATTAGGATACTATAATGCTCCCCAAGATTGACATTATAAGAAATACTGATCCTAGCTTGGCTGTTGAGATGGTGTTAAAGCGGGAAAGTTCAGAAGGAGCATGTGAGGAGGCGTTTTTCCCCAAACTTTTTGCTAAAGTTTTAAAAGCCGACACCTGAGAAGAGGTTACAACGAAATGCTTCAGTTTTAATTGAACTGAATAAATGAATGTATTTATCATCACTTTAGACCTGGCATCATGGCATGTAATAAATCCAAAACAGAGGGAGCTTTAGCTTTAACTTCCCATTGGTTTTTAAGGATTTATGCATGAAATTGTAGGGACAGAGGGAAAAAAAGAGGATGAACAGAGAAAAATGTATTAATTTTCAATCCTTTTCAGGATCGTGAGGAAATAGGCGCTTTTCCCAGCACACACCATAATAAACAGGCTAATTTTGTTCAAGAATATGAAGATGGAGCCTGAATGGTACGATTGTCTCTAAAAGGATAGTGCAAATTCAAAGTCTGGAGTGATTGTTACCTCTAGGAAAAGTATTAGAAAGAGTCAGGAAATAGAAGCATATGTGTGGTTATGTTCATATGAATAAAAACAATTAAAAAAAACAAACAGTGAAGCTGGTCCCTGCTGGTGTGGAACTAAATGTCACAGCTTCATTAGAATAGACAGTCTTATACGTGCTCTGGGACAGGGTACTAATACAGTGTAAGACGTATGTGTGCTTGTGGGGTGACTCAGATTTTGTTTCATTCTTTTTTCGCCCGACTCTTTCACACACTCATGCGCACACACCACTGGACAATCTGACTTTACCTCTTTCTGACCTACCCAATGGGTCTTTGGGCAGATGTGTAAGTCTGCACAACACAATCAGAAAGCTGTTACTGCCTCAGGGTATGAACTTTACACCTCACCCTCCTCCCTCTTGCTCTGTTTGTCATTCACACACACACAAACACTTTTTCCCCTACTCCATTTGTCTCTTTGTATTACTTCAACGTGTCTGATATACGCCGGTTCATCAACAATATATCAGAGCTTGTAAACAGCAGAGAACAAGCAACGACAATATTATGTGTATACGTTTGTGTAATGGCAGTTTATTTTTCAGATTTTTGAGCAATGAAGGGCCCATCTTTTACTTTCTTCTATGTTATTCTTCTTGCTCAATCAAAATCTATTCAATATCACTCATCTTAATACCACCGCTAGTCATTTGAGGGCCAGATGTCTGATAAAGATGAAAAGATGATAGCTTAGCAAAGATGTGAAGTATAACTTTATGCTTGGTGCCTTTTTTTAAGACATGATGTGGTGGGGGTGCACACATTTAGAAAACTATTAAAGTTTTTGTGGTACTGGTGGAGTCATTCACTGGGTAAGAAAGTTGACCACCTGGCTGATGGGGTTGTATGACTTACAGCAACGTTTCAGAGCAAGCAAATACCTACTTTAGTTACACCAGGACATATGTAGCCCAGGTGTAACAGATCCTATGAATGAATATAGAAATAAAAGGTGGACAGCTGGGTGGGCATAAGGATGCAGGCCAGTGACCATAGATTAGCACAGAGTGCCACAGGTCCGGTTGGAAGAAATTGTGAAAGCATAATGTCTTTCTGGATCTTGTTGTCTTCAACAATAATTCTCCAAGATTTTGAAGGGCTTTCAAAGTTTTCTTTTTTCACATTGCCTGTTTTAAATCAATTCCAGTACAGTCCTTCACGTAAGTATCTTTGGAGGAATTTTTGTTTGAAAGCCACCAATCACTGCTTTATGCACCATCCAAGCCTAAAAAGGGGATTTATGGATGAACCAGTTATAAAACATTGCCACATGAAGTCAGGTTAGGACTCTTTAGACAGCATTTATCTCATCTGTTTTGTTCATGATCCTTTCAACATTCAATCCAATCCACTTTATTTATAAAGCACATTTTTTAAAAAAAACAAACATTTCCAAAGTGCTGCACAGAGTCAGATATCAATAAATATTGAAACAATTATAGAATTAAATAAAAACAGGTCAAACAATATAAAAAAATTGATAAATACCCAATTCAAAAATAAATTCAACATTCAACAACATGATAAAATAAAACCCAGTAACACGGGAACCGTGGATTTGTCTGCTTCCAAAATAGGCTTAATCCATATGCTTTCAACAAATGATCATTATAAACTGGCAACATGACAGCATCATAAATCTGTGTTGACAAAATACATAGTGGGGCAAGTGTCTGCCAGTGCATTAAACAGACATAATCTACACGCTTTCCACCCATAAGCACTATAAATACATGACAGCAGGAAGCATGGCCAAAGGGAACATCTGGTCAACAGAGCATATCAACACAAACATAACATCAACTACAGGAACTCCTGTTACTGATATTCTGCTTTAAAAGTATTTAATCAACATAAAAAATAAAAAAAAAAACCGAGTGAAGAGATGAAAGTGTAGAAATAAAATCAATGTTTGATAAATTGAGACAATGAAAACAAGAAAACACAGACAGAAAACAAACAAGGAAAAATAAAAACCATAAATAGACTAGTCTTTTCCATAGCTACAACAATGTAATGAAACATATCTATCAGCCACATCTTCTCCTCCTCTTGTTCCTCTCTGCTATTCAGTTTCCTCCATCTCTCCTGGCCTGGATCTTTCTGCACCGCTTTCTCACCAACAATGACAATGTGCAATCTCTTTGCACAAAACTTGACATACTCCATTAGGCATAACATAGCATTCATCTCACAGTCACGTTTGCTTTGTTAATCTTACCTTTCCATCTACAACCAACTGAGGCGTTGCTTACTTTAACTTTGAATCCTGCAACATGACATGCCTCTTTTGCTTTGAAATAATTGGCTAATTATCAGATCTTTAATACCTGTAATGCCAACGCTTTCTGCAACTGTACCTAACCTGTGCCACACTGAATCATTTGTCTTTAAACATATCACATAGCTAAAACATCCAAAGTCGAGTGTATATTATAACATGTACACATAATACTCCATACTAGCCGCAAGGCATCAAGCTGGTGCTATTTCTGCTTGTAACCAGTGGAATATGACAGCAAAATAATTTTACTTAACCGATGAATTCATAAAAGTACATGACATCTCATTCATTGCCTTAGTAAACTACAGCCCCAAGTTACAATTAGCTGAATGGCTAGCTTCACCCTGAACAGTATTTTAATGAACCAATAATCGCTCCCAGAATGCCCTGCAATGTCACTGCAAGGCACAAAGGAACCAGGGGACCTTTAATGATCTGAATAACTCAGGCTACTGTGCACTGGTCTTATTGCCCATTGAGATGCAAAATGCACCGGTAAAGCAGGCGAGGAAAAGGTAGAATAAAAATATAATATTGTTAAATTGTTCTCATTTTTTCTGCATATAAATTATTGCTACATTATGGTTGCATCAGGGTGCAGTGGTTAGCACTGCGGCCTCACAGCAAGAAGGTTGCAGTGGCTTTTCTGTATCAAGTTTGCATGTTATCCCCACGTATGAGTGGGTTCTCTCCCAGTACTCCAGTTTTCTCACACTCTCCACAGACATGTGTGCTGGGTTAATTGGTCACTCTAAATTGTCCATAGGAATGAGTTTGGATGGTTGTTTGTCCCTCTGGTTGCCCTATGATGGACTTGCAACCTGTCCAGACTGTACCATATTTCTTACCTGCTGATTGATGGGATAGACTTTATCTTCCCAGTGACTCTGGATTGGGTTAAGCAGTATGGAAAATGAATGAATTAATTAATTTGTTAAAGAAATGCCTGTGAAAGGTCTCAGATGAGGCAATTTCATGTTTTAAATGTGTAAATCAGTATACTTGTACAATGTTTTAGATAGGCTCAAATTTTGTAACAGTTTACGGCAAACTGATTCTTTTGTGTATTTTGGATTTTTTTTAGATTGTGTGTGGGTGGGTGGGGGGTGGTTGTTTTGTTTAGTCAGTTGATAAATTACTTTTCCTTAATTAGGCTACTCCTGTCCTTTAATGCTGCTAAGCAGAGCCAGTGGTTGTAGGATAGCAGCACAGTTACTCCTTACAAGTACAGGTTTAGACCCTCTGTTGCCTTTGGAACTGCATTACTTCTTCAGAGCATTAATTCAGCCAGATTTTGGAAACCTTCCTCAGAGATTTTGCTCTGGTTGGACATGATAGCATTGCAGATTTGTCAGCTGTGATCAGAATTTGATTCCACCACATCCCAAAGGTGTGGTGCTAAGAGTTCCCATCAGAAGATGGATACAGTTTGGTAATAAATAAATGAACATGATCTGAACCAGAGATGGTATTCAACACACCTTTGTTTTAACAAGCAGTTTATTGATTTAGTGTCGAGCTTCTATCATCTTAAACCAGTTTGCCCATTTCCCTCAGAACCCAACAATGCATTGTTACCGAGTCAACTGACAATCATTGGACATTTTCTCGTTTTCTGACTGTTATGCGGACCTTCATCAGCTGGTTCTTACCTCGATTAATTTCGTTCACCTGTCTTTCCCCCTGTAGTGATTGGCTGGAGTGACATCCCTGGGCTGGATAAAAAGCCAAGAGCGAGCAGAGCTCGGGTGGAAGTCTCCGCCTAACCTAGCGCTTTGGGTTTTTGCTTGTGGTTTGAGTTGGGATTCTCCGGCAGTCCAGTTTTTGTTATTTAATTTTCTCTGATTTTGGTTCAGGGAGCAGTCCAGATCCTATGGCCCATGGCGTGGCTGGTCTGGGACTGTTCCTCTCATTTATTATGGCTGAGGTTCCCTTCTCCTTTTGTTGTTTTGTGATAATAAATTAGTTTTCAGACATTGCTGTTTGGTGGTGGTCTCTCTTATGGTTCCTTTTTGTGAGCTTTGTTTTGTACCGTAGCACTGAACATTTCCTGTAAATCCAATTAAATCAGTGTCAAAATATACCGACAAGACTATCTGGTACCAACAACTATCCCACATTCAAAGTCACTTAAATCTTTGACCTCATTCTGGTGATTTGCTTGAACCTCTGCATGTCATCTTCATCATCTTCATGACTAGATCCACTCATTTGCTGCCATGTGTTTGGCTTAGTTATTTGTGTTGACAAGAATGTACTTAGTAAAAAGAAAAGTGTAAAATTATATTTAAATATTTATTTATACATCATTAATAATCCAATATCAACAAATATTACTAAAATAAATCCAAAGTGATGCCAATTAAAATAAATCAACCAGAAATTTGTGATATGCCTTTCAGAAAGTACTGAAGGTCTAAGCTGCACAGCCATTCAGGCAGAAAATACAGCATGAGCCAAAGCTCCCCCTGGCTGCCGCTTACCACTAATGTTAGAAAAATGATAGATTAAATCCTGCATGCCATTTCCTGGGTGCTTGCGTGTGACTGTGTATGTGTGCCAGCCTGTGCCCCCGTCCTGTAAACTGTTGTGTGGCATGCCAACAGTTCACAGTGTGAACAGATGTTAATCAGTATTGCCTTGGGTTCCTGCACCACAGTCAGGCATTTTTTAGGGTCCTCAGGTCTGAGGAGGAGTCCATGGAGATGCCTAAATTGCTTCATTGAGCGGAACACAACTAAGGACACACAGACTCGAGCAGCTGCCAAAAATACACACAGACGCACAAAAACAAACAAACAGCAGTTGCTCCAAGCATGTACAACACAAACCCCATAATGCTCACACACTGGAATAAATTCGTACTAGTCTACGGGGTACCTAACGGGCTTAAGTTCACTTTCAAGTTCACGGACCCCATCTGCCTGTCTTTAAAAGGATTTCCTCATTTCCATTCTAATTTTGTTGTATTTGTATTTCTTGGCTATAAGATCAAACTTTATTAGAATAGCTCCTTGTTCTGGGACATAAACTATAATCTATATTTGGCTACTGCCTGTCATTAAGACTGATTAATTATATCAATGTTAAAGTTCATGGGAAATGTTACTACTATTTTCCTGAATCATATCACTGACTTCTATTCACAGATACAAATGGTTAGACTAATATTCCTCTGAGTTTAAGGTGTAATCACACCTTTAAGTCAGTTAATACATAGTAAGTAGTTAGTCTATCATAATCTTTTAGCAGAGACAACTGATACAATATTGTGACAGATATGCTTCCCCCTTCGCCTATGTCGCCTAAATCCTTGACAGCTAGGACATACCCTCTTGTTAAGCATGTCTATTTCAATGTGGATGTTTTCTGGAGATATGAAGCAGAGGAGCTGCAGTGTCCTGGCAGCCTCCACCTTTCCACTGCTGCCCCCATCCTACAGCCTGTTGCATGGATGGTTTGCAGTCTGTTCCCATTTTGTGATTCGTTTTGCCCAGAGCTCTTTTTTTTTATCCCTTACAATTTTGGCTGACATGTTAAAGTTCCTCTAAAACATTGCTCCTTGTAGGTGGTCTCACCTCATGTTTCTTTTATGTGAGCCTCTGTTACAGTCATGGACTGTAGCCCTGGCACTATATGGAAACTGACTTTACACATGTAGAAGCTCATCCAGCATTTCCAAGAGGGGCCCACAAGGGTTCAATTTGGGCTACAGACGAGGTTCCCACATAGGTTTGTCCAGTTTCCATGGTGGCCTCACCTGTGGTTGCCCAAATGGGTATCAAGTTGGTTCTGACTGGGTTTTGGCTTGGGCCCATACAGCCAGTTCACATGGGCTTCACACATGAGACCATGTAACTGAAACCACATGTGACCTGAGAGGTTTTCCCTGTTCAAGCCCATTCCTACTCAGTACTAACATAGCCCAAACTGAGCCCCTATGAGCCCATCAACATGCTGGCTGGGATATGGGACCTATGGGTCATGTGTAACAAGTTAAACCACTGTCTGAAACCCAGTATAAAAAAACCTTGGAATAGATAATGCCAAACACAAATGAGGCCACCATGGATATAGGGACAAATCCATGTGGGACCCCTATTTGTAGCCCAAATTGAACTCTTATGGCCCCACATTGACATGCTGGAAGGTGACCAATACATTTAATATCCGTGGTGTGCCTTTTGGATTTAAACAGATTTAAAGTTGTTTTTTTTATTAGATTTTTCTCATTTAATTTTGGTTCATTTAAATGAATAATTTTATTTTTTTCCAGACACTTTCTGCCCCTGCCCCAAGGGTTGTATATTTATGCTGTAAGTTAGCCTAAGATAGTTAAAAAGCATGCTGAATTCATATGAACAAGATCCTTTACCATGACAGCAATACTCACTAAACCAACAGACGCACATCCCAAAACTCCCAAAATGTGCAATTTGTTTCCCAATTTTATACCTTTACCCAGAAGTTTAATTTGCAGAGAAGCAAAACCTGCTTAGTCAGCACATCTAGTTAAAAGAGAGGGTCACATTGAGTTTAGCATTTGAGCAACTGCTGTAAAATACATCAACATCATAGTTGTCTGCCTCATTCATCACCTGATCATTCATATTTACTCATTTGTGCTTAGAACTCACAACTTTGAAAATAATTATGACCACATAAAGGTCAGACTTGTAATCAGAGTGGTATCCTAAAGGGCTTTGCGGCCGAGACTAATAGCTTCATTAACATTGTCCTCTCAAAATGATTTTTTTTTGGGGGGGGAGAGGGGCAATTTATGTCAAAACACGAGGGTAAGCACTATTTTTCCAGCATTATGAGAAAGTGAGGGTAATACTTTGGGGTTATTAATAGTTTTGCCCACCTCCTTTAATGTGTGCTCCCATACAGAGATTGCTCCCCGTGTACTTCCTCCTTTTGCCAATAACCAAAACTGCCTCTAAATGTTACATATGTGTTTGCAACGTGTATGAAGAGTAGCTGTATAATGTTACAATCAGATTTATATATAGTTATTCAAAACACACTCATACAAACTTCTTAAGATACTAATAAACATGTGAACACTTAAATGAAAGTATGACCAAATTAAAAGAAAATATGTGTTTTGTCTGATAGTGTTTAGGGACACACATACACTATTTATCATTCTCAATCTGTTTTAGCCACACAAAAGACGTATCAATTCACACAAAACGTGGTGACACTTCCTGCTACCACACACACAAATGCACACAGAACCTGTGTAATATTACCTGATGCTGCTCATGCTGCCTGCCTCTGATCCCAGCTTGCATCTCTCCAACTGGGTGGCAACAATCTGACGCTCAGCTTCAAGTTCTCTGGTCAGACGTTCAAACTGAAGCTCCTATACAGACAAAGATGGAAAGTAAGGGAAAATCTTACTGAAAAAGAGAAGGCATAGTGGCGTGTCCTTAATAAAAAAAAGGTGAATATCAAATACTTATGTGAGCATCAACACTGCTGCTGAGATACGTTTCTGTAAGCAAAAACCTGAAACTGCTTAAAAAAAATCTGTCAGTAGCAAAGCTCTGTTGGCATTATGTCTCACCCAAATATTCATATATACACAACATCAATGTAACCATCTCCTTATGACAGGGTAATTTAACTTCAAGGGGTGGGCAGGTTTGACTGGTGACCTGTGCAGGATTCATCCCGCCTATCACCTGATGTCAGCTGGGACTCCAGCCCCCCCGCAACCCCGTTCAGGGAAGTGGCAGATAACGGATGGATGGATGGATGAATGGGTCGGCAAGGTCAGTGATTGGAGAAGAAAAATGTAACAATAAAACACAAAAGGCATTTAAAATAAATATGTTTTTCTTTATTTTGCCATTTTTCTTTTGTATACATTCAGTTTTTTTATTCATTATAATTTGTGTTACCTCTGATGAGATTTCGCTCACAGGATTAATCCATCCATCCATCCATCTCCCAAAGACACTACTTGGATTTAATTGAAGTATGATCCTCCATTTGGATATTTACTGAATGGGCTATTATCTTCCAAGTGGCAACAGGTTGTTTAACTCCAACTAATGCAATGATGGGCATCTTATTTCTAAAACAACCGAGTCAAAAAACACATCCCATGGTTATGCAGAAAGTGTTTGTTTAAAAAGGTTCATATCATTGGCATGCATCAAGCAGCAGTATCAAACATTATGTGACCAAAGACTAAGGTCAGCTGACTACTTTAATATAGAATATATATAGAATAATACTAATAATAATAAAATATAATACAGAATGACCCTGAAGGTACAAACATACTCCAAGATGACCATGCTGGGATTATTGGGTCCAATATGTGAATGTGTAGTTCAGGGAGCAAGAGATATTTTCTACCATGATCCACAGAGTCCAGACCTGAACACCTGGGACGCTACAGAAGACTTTGCAGAGTTCTTCCATTATCAATACAACATTAGTTAAAAGAAAAGATTGCAACACTGGATGGAAACAAAAACTTGTTACATTGCAAAAGTGAAAAAATGTTACAGAAAATGCCTCCATAGTTAAAGCTAAAGGCGGTGTAATGAAAAGAGTGACCCTTTCTTTTTGTTCCACTAGACAGTATATATCTATCCATCTATATACAGTAACTAAACTACATACATAAATGATTTTATAAACATTCATGCAGTCATTATCTATCCTGCTTATTCCAATGAAGTGCCATGGACAGCTGGAGCATATCCCAGCAATCTTTGGGTGAAAGGCAGGGTACACCATGGACAGGTCGCCATTCCAGCACAGGGCCAACACAGAACAAAATACCAGTCACACACATTCACTCCTATGGATTCTTTCAAATAATCAACATGAATATCTTTGGATGGTGGGAGAAAGCCGGACTACCTAAAAACCCACACGAACACAGGAAGAACATGCACACTCTGCACAGAAAGGCTACTGTCTAAGTAAAGTCATGAACCAACAACCTCCTCGCTGTGAGGCTGCGGTGCTAACCACAGCACCACCACGCAGCCACAATATCATTAAACATTTTATTTTTCTGTACCTGTTTTTGTTTGTTTTTTTTAGAATGTGGTCTGCAGCATAGGAAAAATTGACAATCAAGAAGACTGATGTACAAGAGTTAGCATTTGTGAATGTCTACAGCATTGTAGTCCGCTTCCAGAGATGTGCTATCCATCCTTCTACTAAAATCTAATGAAAATCAACAGCTGAATAAATGAGCAGCAAATCTTCCATTTCCTGCCAGCTGGATGAGATTACCCCGTTTTGCTTACCTTTATGTTGTTCTCCAGTTAATCCTTGCTAGAGTGAGAACCTTTCGGTATGTGCAGTATCGAAGTCGACATAGTGAAGAGATTTATGCAAAAGTCTCAATGTGATGAAAAGAGCTATTACCGCTGTGTAATTTTTGCATCATGTCCTGCCTCCTGAGTGCTTCATGACTCACATTTCCAGCTTGGAGAAAGAAAACTTTCTACAGCTTTCACATACGACCAGTATCTATGGGAAATTTCCAGACATAAAAATCTTTGGTCTTTGTGTCAGAAACACTCGATAAACCTTTAAATCTTTTCAGTACTCTAATGTTATTTCAGTGTTATAAAGTAATGGTAACTAGGTAATGGAAACAGCAATCATTTGAAGCATTTCCTGTCTGATCCGACAATTATAAGTTTGTTTTTAATAAATACACTCTAATATAGAAAATTATTACATATCTATATTGTCTTCTCATGGTATTTTTAACTATATCTAATACAGTATAGTTATAGTTATAAGGCATGTGTGTTGTAAAGCTTAAAGTGACTTACAGCTCCTATTTCAGCCATCAAGCTAAAAGCCTGGCAAGTAATATTCACATTTAAAGTAGGAATCAAGGTGTGCAAATACACTGTGTGCTTATGAGTGTGGGTTACATACAACATTACAGCCGCAGGAAAGAAGATCAATAGCGTTGCAAACTCTAAACGCACAATATATTTTGGATGATGAGTGTGTGTGTGTGTGTGTGCAAAAGGGAGAAAAAAAAGTGAGTAGAAGTGAGAGTGTTTGCTGGTTTGATTGGTTTTCTCAAAGCCATTTTGAAGCTCTGAATGAGATGATCCCCCAGTCGCTATCTCAAGCCTCCAACCTCAATCCCGTCTCCTCCCCAACACGACGCAGCACAATGCAATTCATCTCCTTTTTCATGCATACTTCCAGCAACAGCTTACTCATAAATATGCACTCGTTTTCCCCAGTCTTCATCCTTTGCTTAAAGTTGTAATGTAGCCAAGAGTAGCCCCAGAAGTACACTGTACATTGTATCAGTTACTTACAAGAAGAAATGCCTTTCTTTGAAGAATAACCTGATACGAAATAGCATATCAATCACATTAATATTCTGCTCATATGATGCAAGTTCACACGGAATTTAATAAGATCATCTTGCACAATTAGACCCCTAATCAGCCACATTCCTCTCAGCCTCATATCTCCTTTTCTTCTCAGTTCTCCTCACTCATTGCTTCAGTCCATGCTAAATTCTGCACTGAAATGCAAGAGGATAAATCTCACACATGTGAACAACAAAGTAGTAGGTGCAGCCATCCCTATGATTTGTAAAGCGAGGCAGTGCTGAGAATTTCAGCAGGCTCTATTAAACCCTCCGGACCCATAATTCTAAATTACAGCTTTGTTTTACAGTGAAGTGCCTTGCATCAAAGCTCAGCTCTGCTTCTCAAAGCAGACTGCTTTGTCATCTTGTTTGCCACAGCTGCAAATGGTTTATATCATAAAGGTGTAAAAATGCAAATCCAAGCACCTACAGTGACATTATGCTAATTGATGATATGTAATGCCTAAATAGCAAAGTAACTGAAATGTTTGCTAAGGTTGCATGGTAACAAAATGCTGAAACACCTGGGAAACCTGTAAGGCAAGTTCTGCATAAAATCTATTAAATTATGCACAGAACTTTTTATTTGGCAGCTTTTCTTTTACATTTAGATCTCTTGGCTCAAAGAAGCATTTGTTGCTAATGTGTCAAGCTTCTTAATACATGATGAATTTGTACTGTAAGATATTATAACAGTTGTGAAATGGTGCAATGTGCATCCAATAGGACAACAGCAATTAATAACTGGTTTCCACAAATGAACACATTGTTTACCTATTTCAGCAAACGCAACAGATTCAGTAAATACACGATGTCTATATCTTTCACCAACTGTAGACACTTTTAAATCCAGGTTGAAAACATTTCTTTTTTCATGCACCTATAACATCTGCACTGTAACTTTATATGATCTGCTTTTAATGACTTATTTATGATTTTACTGTGATTTTTACTGTTTTTATTCTCCTTAACATCTGTTGTGCTTTTATTGTTTCAACATAAAGCACTTTGTTCTATACATGAAAGGTGCTATACAAATAAACTTGCTTTGCCTATGAAATCATACAGTTTACACTAAAATGCAGAATTGACCTTTTTAATCCTGCTGGCAAGATTTTACACAAGTGTCTCGTGCTAAACGACTTATTTCTGTTCTCAGATAAATTGAGCAAAGAAAGCATTTCCCCTTTCTTATTATTTTCCTTTTTTCAAACTTGTCTTGTCCAGCAGTAAAGCAGGCTCAATGATGGTCTAGCTGCTGTGTTGTGCCAAACAAATTAGCTTTCCAAGAGGAGCTTCATGTATACACGTAAATACAGAGATCCTCTAGGTAATCAAAGTTATTTATTTTGAATAAATATTTGTTCAAAAGAATTTAAATACTTTGCTGGACAGAAAAAGGACAAAGATAACAGAAGAGAAAACAGAACACAAAGAAGACAAAAACACACCACAAAGGGAACACTGTAATCCAACCACAAACTATTGATGCCTTTCAAGTGACGTATGCGAGTGATGTGCGCACAGTCATGGGTCAAAACAGCTTAGTTTTACTGCTGGTCGTAAAACCTCGCAACCTTTTCACTCGCGACTCATAAGTTTAGAAAACTTAAAATGTCATGAGGCTCTGTGTTACAACCTGTAGAGGAAGCACAGAGGTGAGGCAGAGGTGTGTGGACCCAGAGGCAGGCAGGAGGCAGAATCAGATGTAGATATTACAGATTTAATATACATACATAGGAAAACCAAACTAACACAGGCAACTGACGACAACTAAAGATAACTAATGATCCGTGACAATGAACTGAAACCAGTAAGTATAAATGCACATGAACAATAACAAACCAACTTAAACTGTGACACTGTGCTGTGGTATGGAGTAAAAACAATCCACATCTTTGTTTATACTCCATACAAGGTCGCAAGCATCCATTAAAAAATAAATAAATAGACAGGTTTAACGGCCGTGTGCCATTAGATAACTGGATGAAGGTCAAAATAAAAAATGCAAGGCTATGCAATGCACATTATATTTCAGTAGATATATTTATATTTAGATAGATCTATGACTATTAAGTCCTGTAGTAATATTTGGACATGAACGGTCGGCATCTCCCCTTTCTTATTATGGAAATAATATTATGGAAATTTGCATTTGGAAGCTAGATCATTCTAAATATGCTATGCTAACAAAAAAATCTATCACAAGGCACCTCTCATTCTGCCTTTGTAGAACAGCAAATCAAAAATAACTCTTCCTCATGAATGTCTTCAAATGACTCCAAGAGGAAAACAGCTTTACTTGTATCAAGCAGTCATACCAATGGAGCTTTCCCCTCCCTTTTTCTTTTATGCAGGTCTCCATCTCTTTAATCATCAAGAACAAAACTCCCTCTGAATGTCATTCTCTGTCCAAAACCACTTCTGTCAATGTAACAAAAACCAGCCACAAGGCACTTCACTCATCAAATAGAATCTATTGTACTTCCTATTATATGAGAAAATAAGAGAGGGTTCATCAGAAAATGGCACTTCTTACCAAAAAGTAAAAGCCTTTCCCATCATCCACACTATTCTTTCCTTCTGACTAGGAAATAGTCATTTCACGAGTTGCCAACAAAAGGCCTTTAACAAAATGGAATGGAGTCATCTATTTTCCACCTTATTGTTGTTTACTTTCAGGAGAAAATTTCTTTCTTGGATCTGACTGCTGTATTGCTTTCCTAAAGCAACGGATTAAAGAAACCCCATTGAATCAATACCGCTTTTATTCCTGTTTGGAATGTAGCAGGGATGCCTTCGTTTCCTGCTTTTTATTTTTCATAACTACTGAGATGCTTTTGAAAGCACAGACGTGACGTAGAGGCATTTCTATGAACTTTGAAACAGACTATTTTTGCTATATGCTGTCAACATTTTTTATTAAGTATTATCCTGTACCATACAGTCATTTGGCAGACACTTTTATCCAAAGTGATTTACACATGATAAGCAGTTATTTTAACCATAGCTATTATAACATAACATGCATGTCTGGTGGGTGGGAGGAAGCCGGAGAACCCGGAGAGAACCCACGCATACATGGGAAGAACATGCAACATCCACACAGAAAGGTCACAGCCTGGGTTCAAACCAGCGACCTTCTTGCTGTGAGGTCACAGCGCTAACCCCCGCTCCACCATGCTGCCCATCTTGTGGTTATCGTGGGTACTTTTTTGAGGTACAAATCAAATTCGATCAAAAGTTAATGACTGTTTACCGGCCTAAAACCTTGGTCTAAAAATATTTGTCCTTTCCTACTTTGATGCAGGGGGTTAGAGGTTATCACATCAGCTACCAGGCAAGAGTCAGGACACACTCTGCAAACGTACATCACAATGCAAACAATCCTTTACTCTCACTCCAAGGAAGACTTTAGAGACACAAATTAACCAAACAATCATGTTTTTGAACTATGGGAGGAAGCTGGGGTATTTAGAAATAACTGAATTTACTTCAACACACATCTGCCAGCTACATACAATTAACTGAAATTCTCTTATTAACTTATAAACATTTTAAGGGACAATAAATCTGAACTGACACAAACATAAAACCCATAGATGGAGGTGGAGTAAATGTTAATACTGTGGTGAAAACAGTAAACTTTTTAAGTTAATTGCTTTCTGTACCAGAGTAAAAACATATCTGGAAAATTTATTTTTACAAGTTTAAACGTGAAGGTAAAATTTCACATACAAAAACTGAAAACGTTGTCCTACAGTGCAGTTAAAGTCTTAGCAATATTGTATGTATGGAGAGATGCTCTCATTTCCATGCAATACACAACCCAATTCATTAATCTGTTGGAAAACATTCTCTACTGTTCGTTTATAAAAATCATCCTATCGCCCCTCTAGAAATGAGTCAGATCATGATGCAACTATGAGCATATAAACCTAAGAATTAGATCTCAGAATATAAAAAAAGAAGCAACAACTATTCCCCTGCATCCCCTGCATCCAACCCAATAATTTAGTTATGAATGGAAAATTGATTACCTTGATGCATACGTTACTGAGTTCAGCAGATTCAAAACTGATGAAATATGAGATTTGGTGTCATTCTACGTTATTGGAGTATTTAAAAAACATATCAAAAATAAAATTAATTCATGTTGCGCAGGTGTTCTGAGTCTGTGTCACTGCCTCTGGAACAAATAGCATAAAGGAGGTAGCAGTCAGGAAACCACAAAGGTCTCTATGGTAACTGTATAACAACATCAACCCCCCAGCATAATAAAAATGGGATGCGACTCCTCCCATGTGATTCCTGCCCCTTCAAATAATCAAACTGCTCTCACCAATGTAGTTAATCTGCTGATTTATCTATTTTCTAACAGAAAAGTGGTCTGGGGACAAATTATACACCTATGCTGGTAAAGAATCTAAATAGTTTTCAACATGGATTTGTCTACTGAATATAGTCAGAATTACAACATTAACAGTGATTTCAGTTGCATTTGTTTAAAGCAGAAGTCTCTCTGGGGACCTTTGGCATCTGGAGGAAATATGAATAAATACCTGATAGACTGCTAACATACAACAAGTCTACAGTAACATATAATGCTAATCATAAATGTGGTCCAAATCTCATTTCTAATCTAATCCAGTTTTTAAACAGTGTAAAAATACAAGTAAAGATATGATGGTCAGTTCCTTCACATGGAGATTTGCAGTTTTTCAGAGGACCAGCATCTTTCTGAGTGTCTGCGAAGCAACGTTATTTAAAGAGTGTGTTGGATTGGAGTGCAGTCCGTCTGCTGTTAAACATGTTTGACATAGCATCACACTTATCACACAACAGTACACTGCTGAGCAGCTAAAACTTTCACCCTTTCTAGAAATAAAACCTGCATACTGGCCGCAATTTACATATAATATATGTGCACTTATTGTGTGTGCTTAAAAATAAATCCACTTCACTCCAAGGAATTAAAGTCTAATAGTTTCTGAAGCCTAAAAGGCACATATAGATCCAGAGAGCATTATGTTATCTACAGCAAATCTTCCAGGGCTTTTCTTTAATTAAAAGAAATTACATGAAAATAATGAAAAATCGAAGTTTGTGAAAATGCCAGCTCTGAATATCGTGTTCAGACTGACTTCATAGGATGTAATGCTCTTTATATCTTCTGTTTCTCATGTGAAAGACAAGCTTGGAAAGAAACTACACTTCATTCTCATTAGAATTTATTTGAAGGAGTAGGACTTAACTTCTAACAGTAAATTTCAGCCACAATTTAACAAAAATATTGTGCTATCTATGTGTGCTTTCTTTTAGATAAGGTCTCACCACAACAAGGTGACTAAGGGCAGATAATAACAGTGCTCTCTGCCTGAATCAATGCCAAAAGGTGATTAGATACAGGACTGACCTTCCATGAGACGTTATCTTGTAAGCTTTCTTGTACCAATTCTTAAATAAGCTGCAAAATTTAAGAAAAACTCAGTAGGAACGATAAATAATAAATAAATAATGAGAGTTGGTGAAAAGGTCGCTTACCATTCCTCTGTCACAACACGGCATGCTCAAAGAAATGTTCCAAATCTGCTATGAAAACAATGTTATTATAATTCGGAGCTTATCTAAATCATTGCATATTGAAATTATTCCTAGTTCCTTTTTATAAAACTTTTTGCTACAGTTGATGTAGCCTAGATGCGTTTCAAATTTAGCTCAAGCTTTCTTTTTTCCCCCCCGTCTCCCTTTTCCCTGCTTGTCTTGTCTGTCAATTTAATGAGTGTAAAATAAAAACAAGTCTGGAGAAGAGCTCAGAGGAGGAAGGACTGGAGGAGAGAGAGAGAAAGAGAGAGAGTAGAAGGAGAGATAGAGGAGGAAGAAAGAAAGGAAGACTCAGATGACTGCTGATGAACGCCACATGAGATGATGCCCAAGGGATGGATACCTGATCCACTCCCAGGGAATGCACAACTATGTGCAAAACAGAGGAGCCAGTCAAAATCTCTCCAGACGGGTTTACAGTTACCTGCTGTGGGGCATACATAGATACTGCTGAACTTCTGTCTTTATAAACACTAGGTCGTAGGTTTGTTAGTGAAGAGTATGTTGTCTCTTTCTTATTTTCTTCACCATCAAAATGCAATGATTTAGTTTGTGACCATTTCCCTCTTTAACCAACACTACACACAGAGAGAGAGGCAGAGTGGCTCATAAATGGTTCTTCAAGAACCGTTATCAACTATAAGGTGGCGTTTTGTTCATCGTTTCAATAAGGTACTCTGTGCTTGTACACACAGATGTATTAACCATCTGGCAAAGATTAAAAACACCTGCCAAAAACATGTTAATAAAACAACAACAGTCCAAAGTGCAGTCTTCCTCCATTCTTTTCCATAGCACACAATTCATGATTGCTGTTGTGCGCAACAGACACGGCTCTCCTCTGGTAGGCATGACTTGTTTTTCAGCATCAGCTTTTAGGAAAAATCCAGTTTCAGTTCAAAGCAACACCAAACGGGTGCTTTTCAATGTGATTATGGGCGCACCAGTAACGCAATGGACAGTGCATCTGCAGCAATAATAACAGTAAGGTTCTCCCTGGAGGAGATTAGGCCTCATAAATACAAAAACAGAAGTAAATGACTGGGGATGACATGGAAAAGATAGAGGGAGGAAACGAAATGGAAAGATAATAGAATTAGGTTTGTAAAAAAGTCACATGATAAACTAAAGAAAAAAAGCCAAAAAGAAACAAAATCACGAATGAAAGAAATTTGGCCAACAAACTTTTTTTAAAAATCCATAATACTTTTTTTTTATTTTGTTTTTTCACTCATTTTGACTGATGTATTTGTGTAAGTTTGTCTCATCTGCATGTTGAGAAAACTTGCAAGTAATCAGCTAAAGACTTTTTTTTGCTTTATTTTAAGCTGAAGCTTGAATAAAAAGGAACAGGTCCTGGTTTTTTTTTTTTTTTTTTGGTTCTTGAAGATGTTTTATACTCTTATCCAAAAAGATTCTTAAGTTGGAATAGAAACAAACTCAGTTTCCTTTATTCAAGCTGCACCAGAAGCTTAAGGTTCGTCTTTACACCTAATCTGACTTTTAACTTGCTCTTGATGTGGGAATAGGAGCCATTATGCACCAATTCATCTAATGCCACAAGATGACATTATTTATGATAATAAAAATGGTCATTTTCCCATTTGTGATTGGTAAGATGTTGATATGAGAAAAAAAACTACATGTATAAGCTAAGAGTTTCTGTAGAAGAATGAATGTAGTTTACTGTAAAATGACCCTTTCAGTGTTCATGATTGTTAAAGCTTTTAGTTATTTTTTAAACTGCTGCCATCCTAATTTTCAGGCAAGAAGAGTTTATGCACCAAGCTTTAGATGAACGACACTCATATGTTGCAAACAAATCTCCTGCCCTTAGCCCTTAATCACACTACAGTGATGGTAAAGTCACATTACATAAAGCACCTTTAAATCTGGATATAACAAACTATACACATTCCAGCAGCATCAGCAGAGACAGAAAAAGCTCCTCACAACTGTTATTCTAGCAGCATTTAGATTCCACAATCATGTCATATACAAACAATTAGATTTCCAAAGTAAATTGTGTTTTATTTTTGTCTTCTAAAGCAGCAGTCTCACCCACACTGACATCTGTTAGTTTGTCTGAGAGTCAACACAGATCAGGTAGTGATTGAATGAATTTCATGTCATTTCCAGTTTGTTTATATTATTGTATTTGTTTTGTCATATTAGTGGAGAAACATGGCTTCAAAATAAACATGATATATTTTAATAAAGAGAAGTGTATCATATAAAGGTAGTTATGGTTACAGGTCTGCTTTTTCCAGCTAAAGAAAACATCTCCTGAGGACACAAGTGATTTTATAAATATAGCATAAATCTCTGGCACTAAATTTCTGACTTCATGTTTTTCACAGCTGCGCTAATTGGACATGAAATAAAACATCTCAAATAATCAGGTTATGTTGATCACTGACTAAATTACTAAAGCTCAGCTTCCTTTAAAATAATACAACAGTCTCAAACTGAAAATAGTTTCTCTTTCACTTTTAAAGCCGCATCAACCTTAAAACTCTGAGCTTCAGACTCATTTGATGGCAAACTGACTTTCATTATGAATATTCATGAAGCTGTTGTTGCTATGCAGCATCCAGGGTAGAGAAACTGCTCTTCACAACTTGTTTTTGTTGATGCCATTATTTATTTTTTATTTGAGAGACGGCATCATTTGACTTATTTATGTCACAGATACAGAATAAAGGTTATAAAGAATCCTTAAGAAAATACCAGAGAGCTCAGAGATGAGACAGGATGTGATGATGTTGCCCTGCAATGGGAAAAAGGGCCTTTGTCTTCTTTGCCTTTTCCACATGGAACATGTTAAAGGACTGGAGATGAAAATATCCAAATTTTGTTAAATGATTTTAAATCCACAATTAGAGCACTTGAGACAGCCTCTTTGCAATTGTTTTATATCATTTTTATCTTATTTTTTATTGTTGATTGTAACTAAATTTGCTGCCTCTTTGCCAGGACTCCCTTGAAGAGAGGTTTTTAATAACGATGAGACTTTCCTCTTTAAATAAAGACGTAAATGGAATTAATGGAGCTTGATAAACATTTGATGACATTTTTATTGAGCTTATGTTGGGGATGATCTCAAAAAGATCTTAAAATTTCCACTTTGCTTAGAGGTGACAAAGTTTTTCAATCATGACCCTCTTGCTTTTTCAATATTGATGCTTAAACTGTGTTTAGACAGCTTTAAGTTAATTGTTGTTATCTGTGTTTAATGTCTATAGCGCATTTCAGAACAAAGCAGCAGTCGTATTATTCTTTGTATTTTATGTATTACTTTAGCTCACATTTATCTAAAAAATATTTTTAACATATTAATCATTTGAATTGTTAAAAATCAATGTAAAGCAAAAGGATGAAGAAGAAATATACTTCATCAAGTCCACTTTGGATTTTCTGAATCTGATTTATCTTCAAAAGTAAATATATAACAAAGGTAAAAATATAACTCCTTCATTCTGTATGTTCTGTACTTTAACTTTAGTTTTTCTAGCGCCTAAATTTTTACAAGTTTTTGAGAGATGCTGTGTTGTTTGATAAGTGGAGGCAAAGAGGAAACAGTTTTAAAGACAGGCAAGTCCAACATCACACAATACAGCTAAAAATGAGCTCTTCATCAGGCCAAGCCCTGGTTGCTGGCTTATCATTAGATTAAAAAAATATATATAAACTGTTGAAGTAAACAAATGTCAAGAAGAAACACCCGTATGTGTTTAGAAACTGAATTCTGAAGTTCACATAAAGGAATAAATAAAAATGCAGAGACTTGTGACTGCAACCAGCTGGGCCATAACGGCTTTATATGATGGATTGTAAATATGCAACACACAAACACTGCAATACTCTCAGATCTTTCCCTCATTAAATTATTTAAGGGCTCCAAGGGCAAAATAAAATTAAATCTTAGTCTCCAATTTGTTGTTGGTGCAATGTTTTATCAAAGTTAAAAAGTTTGGACATGAAGTACATGAATGTAAGACAGATTTACACTTAAAAGGAGGCATTAATCAAAAGTTCAAAATAATTAAATTGACAACAGAAAACTGAACTTGCTGCTATTCACTGAGGTGAGCTGATATCCAGTGGACTCTGATGTATTTCTGTGAGAAAGTAATTGATGGCTTCCTCCTTCCATAGCATGGTTTCAGGTTACACATCTGGGTGCAGCAGCAAACCATTGTATCACATGGTTACACCCACATACATTAGTCAACAACTAAATTTGTTCATAGAACATTTGTGTCCTCCTGGAATCTAATTATATATCTCTCTCTCTCCCTCTATATATATATATATATTAGGGATGTGTATTGGCATAAATGTGGCGATACAATACGTATCACAACACATAGTTGACGATACGATATATTGTGATGTATTCCAATACTCTTAAGTAGGATGATGTATTG
>JBAMHV010000019.1:15201818-15222612 GCA_037177535.1 Pseudomugil gertrudae
GAGTTCTAAATTTAACAACAGAATAATAACACTCGATGCAAAATTGTTGCTCTTTATATGCAGGTTTGGAACAAATCCAAATATTGACCTCAGCTTAACTGTCAAATATGTCAACAAAAAAAGATCGATATTGTTATTTCTAATGTCGATATGATATCGCACAAAGAAATATCATGATACTTTAGTATATCGATATTTTCTTACACCTCTAATATATATATACATACAGTACATACATACACATATATACACACACCACCTTCACAGCCTGATGAAGCTGCTGATGAAGCTGCTGTGTGTTGTAGTAAAGCTGCAGAAAGAAAACTTAACTTTGGTTAGTAGCTGTTAGACTTTCTATCTCTGCTAAATCAGAGATATATTGACTGTGGTGTTATTCCCTGCTAAATGGTCGGCTTTTTAGTTGTCTCCAAGTGTGGAGATATTTTCTGTCTCAGAATCAAAGGCAAAAAAGAACATGCAGCTTGACTGGTTAAGTTGGATTGCAATGCAACAAGAGAGTTGGTCTCTTATAATGGCTCCAATGTACAAAGAATTATCACCACGTTGCTCCATTTCAAAATCTTAAATGCGTAAATGTAGATGTAACAGAGACAAATAAATGACCAGTGACATTCTGGATGGGGGTCGATAAACAGGGAAGGTTGTTTGAAAGAAGTGATGCAGGCTTCCTGGAGGCTAGGAAATGAAGATTACAGCTTTAAAGGTTGCCACTTTCTATCCCTGATTAGAAAGGCTATTAAATATTATCAGCTGCATGTTACACATATGTGCGATGCCACATGCAAGTGTTAGCTACTGTCTTGAAATGTTGAAGACAGCGTGACTGGGTTCATACTCAGTGAGTGTGATTTTAGCCACAGACAAAATGCCATTTGGAAAATGTCACTGCCTAAATGCCAATGCAGCTTTCATTGCCTCTGTGTGGGTGTGTGCATGTGTGTGTTTGTGAGAGAGTTTATGTTTGCACATGCTTTCATAACACACCAACTTTTGATATAAACTATCTACAAACTGGATTTTGTTTAATTGGCAGTAAAACCTTGTCTGGGGATGCATCGTGCACTGAGGTTTTATTAATTCAAACATGAACCTGCACTGCTGAGCATATTGGCTTAGAAACTTTGAATTCATGCATATCTTGGCATGCATTTTTAAAAGGACATTCAGAAAGACTTGTTAATCTGCTGTCCGTCTTTTCTGAGGGTTTTGATTCGAGATTCCTGCTGTAGCTTATGCTCTTTGGAAAGCTGGCTTGAGAAATAGGCTACTTCAGTACGTAATTATGAAAAAGACATTAGAGTAAGGACAGAGAACTGTTTAGGGATGTGAGATGAATTTATTCAATTTAATATTCCACAGACAGGATTTATTCATTTAACTAGGGGTGATGGCAGCTTAAGATTTAAAAATTGCTTTGACTAAAAGGCAGGGATTTTAGATTTCTCACTGCAGCTTGGAGAAAAGAAAATAAATGTATAAACAGTCCTCTCAGCGCTTACTGGCACTGTGCCCATGAGCAGGGCACTGACTGTTTTAGTGCCACTGGAGCTGCTTATTGATGTAAAATATAGCAACAGACTGTGGCTGCCAGTGCTTGCATGTGAAGGAGGGTGATTCTGAAATAGAGCAAGCATGCTCAGCAAAAGTCCTCCACGGACACAGGACAAAGAAAAAAAACACAGCTATTCAACCAGCAAGAGTCTCCCTAACTTCATTGTCAGCTTTTTTTTGTCCTGTGTGCACCTTCTATTTCCACCATATGATATGACAGGAGACTCCAGAGCTGCCCCAAAGGTCATCCATCCACTAGAAATCACAAACACTTGTTTTGATAGATTAGCCTGCGCAAGCACATGCAAACCTTTCCAGTCCCTTGTATACTCACGCAGACCGGTCCAGTCAGAAATATGCAGACACATCATGTCCAAAGTGAACTTCATGCCTCAGTGGACACATAGAAAATGCTTCAGGTGTGTGTGTGTGTGTCGAGGGGGGTTCAGTTAAGGAAGGAGAAAATTAGATACAAATTTAAGCTAAAGAAATAGAAATATTTTAATCCGACTACTGAACAGAGACTTGTGTTTATGGCTCCTGTGACTGCATGTAGGTGCCTTATGTTCATCCAGACATGTGTGCATGTTCATGTGTCCAAGTACACTTCAGACTGAATGTTAATGCATGTATGAAAGATACAGTATACTGCAGTGACAAAACACTTTGGCACAGTTTAATGATGGATAAAGGGTTTAATAAGCCAATGTTCAACTTGGAATTCATTACGCTATTTAAATAAAGCATTCACAATTCCAACAACACAGAAGTGTGATTATCAAGAAAATCAACAGTGACATTACTGTATGTAAACAGGCATCCAGTAGCATAAAGATAAAAAACAAAACATAAGCATTTGTTCCTTAGTGACAATTAATACAGCAAACCCTCTTAATAAGCTGCCCTTGTTTGGAAAAAGGATCCTTCATGCTGCTTACTCTTCCCACCTCACCTCCCCTCTCCATGTCTGGATAACAAGATGACTCCAAGCGCTACTGTTTGTCATAGTAAAATGTGTTTTCATTCTAAAGAGCAGTCATGAGAACAGCAGTCGTTTCTCTGTTGACATAAATGCCACTTACAGCTTTAATCCAGCCCGAGGCTCCGTTTGACCGGTCATCTCTTTTCCATCTCATGTGATCATAGCCTGGTTTGTTTCATTGTCACATTTTAGCCTCAACTACTCTGCATTGAGATCTGAATATACAAACATGTTGCTGTGTTGTCATACAGTAGATGGATCACTGTTTTTTCTTTATTTATATATAAATAATTAATAATTCGGTTTTCTACATGTGTCATGAATGTTTTTTTTATTTATTGTAACATCTATTAGGTTTATAATCGTCCCAGTTTATTGGCTCATTTACTTTTGTCATTAGTCTTGTTAATAAAATCAAATGAAACAAAAAAATTATCTTCAAAGAGGAATTGTGCTTTTCTGCATGTTATTGTTTGTGTGTTTTACATGATAGCAGTCACAACATTATGCACACAGCTTTGCAAAAAGTTCCCATGGTTCATGACAACTTTAGCTCTAAAACGGCTTGATTTGCATGGATTTCAGGGTTGCCGGTGTAAAAACTTTGCATGTTTTTTCACCAGTGACAGTTGTTCCACAGTTTTTAAAGGTTTTTTTTTTACTTTGTATCAAATGCAAAGTGTGTGCCCTTTTTTTTGCATTGGTTTTGAGAGAGTAACCCCCAACCTGGACCATCTTCCTCAGGATGAGAACAAAATGTGTGTAAACATAGAGGCAGTGTTACAGTTTAACGCTCCTCACATTCAAACAAACTCCCAGAAATTTGCTCTGTCAGCTGTTTTAAGTATAAATAACTTCCATGTTTGACACCGTTTACTCTTCTAATCTTCACTAGTTTCATTTTATCTTGTTCCATTTAATCTTTCTCTCTTTTTTTTTACCATTAATGTTTTCTAGCTTGTTTTAAATGTACTTTTTAATGCTTCTTCTATGTCCTGCTGTAATTTATGTTTTATTCTAAACACTATTATGTTGTAAATTAAAGATGCTACAGAAATTACCTTCTTTCTTCCTTATCACACAATAATTTCAGTGTGATCAGATACAATTCCAGCTAAATTGTTTATAGACCTTTGTTGTACTGCTGCATTTATCTTTATGAGGAAAAACCTTTAAAAACAATTTTTGTCATTTTAGGAATAATTACTTATTGACAAATGTATATGAATGACTACATAACACTGGTTGGCAGCGTTAATGTGTCTACAGCACATATTTTGCTGAAAGCACACAAAGTTTCGCCCCCATTCTATAAATAAACAACTTGACAAAAGTCATTTTCACACAATGTACAAGCTTTAACTTTCATTTACTGAATTAAATTCCCTCTCCCACACATTCTACAATGCTCAGCGTCAGCATTTGCTTCGAAAGAAAAACTATGATTAACGTGAACGAGTGATTAACTGCACTACTTAAACATCCAGGCACACATACTGGTCTGTTGTGGGGTGTTGTTTCACACTTGTACACACACACACACACACACACACACACACACACATTTTTGGACTAGCTCTTTGGCCTTTAAACATGCAGTCTCATTTCTGAGTTGTGCACACAAACAGAGATGTAATCTCTTAGCTGCTGACTCCACCGCTAATTGGCAACAGAGATGCTGTCACCGAGTGGGAGAGCCATGTCGTCTCATTAGAAAGAGAGAGAGGGGGATGAAAAAAGAGAGGAGTGTGGAGAGAAAGAGAGAAAAAAAAGAGCAGAAGAAGTGTTGATGGGGTGAAGAAAAATATACACGTAAACAAGAGACCCCTTAAAGCAAGAACAAGTGTGTCAACATGCATGCACGCACCTGCATAAAAGCGACACATTTGAATATATAATTCTAAATCAATGAGTACATTTGCATGTGTCTGAGTCAATCAAAGTGTCATTTTATGTGTCAACAACTATAAGTGTGTACTCTGAACCTGTCTGTGCTTCCTTTAATCCATACAAGTTCATTATAACAGACACAAATTTGATGTTTTTCTTTGTGCTGCTTTTATGAGTAAAAATAATAAGTTATGCATTGTAATGAGGGTAAAACGTAAAAAAAAATATCTTTTCGCAACCATATTTTGATCTTGTAAAAAAACATTTGCACAAAAAGGTAATTAATTAACACTGAATTCATTTAGGATTAAAATGAAATGATGCATTTAGTTTTATTGTTAGGGAAAACATATAAGTAACACCCACTCAGATTCATGTATGTTTGTGTGTGTACTTGCAGACATTAACTGTCATTTTTTCCCTCCTCTTGCATCATTAGATGGAAACATGGCTCCCGGCCCCCCTCTGAGAAAAATGAAGGCTAGAAGGGTGTGACAGGAGGAGGGATGGAAGATGATAAAGAATGATTAAAAAAGAAGAGAATAAAAGAGAAAGAAAAACTCCAGTGGATGACAGCAGGAGGGTTATGTACACAGATGATGTGCATGAATGCAAAATAGAACACACTGCTATTTAGACTGGGAGTCGTGAAAAAAAGACACCTCGGGTGCAAAGAAACGCTGCACAATGTGAGAGAAAGAAACAACTGTCATGCAGTTCATTTCAGTTTTCAATCTCTTTTTTTCTGAAGCAACACTTGAGGTTTGGTGAAGTATAAAAACCGTATCTGACTTGTTTTGATTATGCACATTCCCGAGCCTGAAACTTCCCTGGAGTGTCTGGAAATGGAGATACTACACATCACAACTTTGCTTTCCAGCCCTGTAACTATCTTACAAGTGTTATATTTTGCTTTACAGTACCCCGCTGAAGGATAACAAGACACTCTCACGATAAAAGTTTATCTTCAAATAAAGATTTACGAATAAAAGAAAACAACACTGCTCTCATTATAACGGACACACAACACATCAGATGGAGCATAAAGACCCAAGACAGCACTATGGAAGGAGGTGTAGAAAAAGGAAAATGGATCGAGCAAGAGCTGATTTTTACTTGCTGGAGAGCTCGGAGAAAAACAGAACAGCAATAATTCTGTTTTTATTAAGATGATGAGCTTCTCAGTTCTGTGTTGTCATGTTTTCCTTCACTGCAAGTGTCAAAGGTTTATAAAAAATATAATTTTGGCAATAATTCAACAGAACTTTCTAAATAAATAGGTCACGTTGGTTAATTAGGATTCTGAAATGTGCTTGAAAACCTTTTTTCATAATATCAAAAGATGGTTTGTTCAGTAAGGAGTCCCCGCCTTGATGTGTTTCAAACTTTACCTTTACTGAGTAGTTTGAAGCATCCGATGTGTTCAATAAAACAACTGGACTGAGAAGTCCGGCTTTCACACAACACTGTTTAATGCATAAGATTATTTCTCTGCATCACAGATGAGGTCTCAGTTACCCTCCTCAGTCACACTTTAGACTGTTGCCAATAATTACTTCAATCCATTGGTTAAAGCCCACTGATCTCATTGCAGGGTCAAGTGAGAAAGGCACTGCTGCTCTTAGGTGGAACGCTGCATTGACCCTGAACAGATTATGAGTCCACCAGAGAGACTGAAACAAGTACGCAAACTGAGAATTTAGAAACCACAATTCATTTAAAATTCATTAATTTGGACAATAAAATGAAGATGGAGTACAGAGAGAGAAATATGTGCACAAAACTTGCAAACTCCACACAGAATGACACCAAGTGAGGTTGAAACCAGAAAGTTTCTAATGTTTCCTGCTGTGAGGTGGCGGTGTAAACCACCACATCCCTGCTGGTTTTGCAATAATTATGCATTAAAGAGTTTTCTATATTTGAAAAATTAGTTTGCAACACATGTGCTGGAATATAATTCCAGTTACATAATGCATGTATCGACTCCGAAACCTTTTACGTTTCTTTTCACAATTTTTTTTTTTCAATAAGCTTTGATTAAAGCGAATCCTTTGTTTTCTAGATAATCTGATCACAAGGTCTTCATGCATCTATACACATGCATGCATGCATGCAAGTGTGTGTATTAAAGTGTAAAATGTTTTGTAATGCTGTCACCCACTGAGAAATCTGTTCACGGTGGAAGCAACAACTGTGCAAATGCTCTGTCGAGGGGGTTGATGACTCGCTGTCATCTCTATGATGTACAGCATCACATTACTTCTGTCTTTCCCCCACTCTAAGAAGCAACGGGATGAATAAACAAGGACAGGAAAGAAAAGAAACGGCGCACAATAAAAATTCTGTCTATTCCACCGTGTACAACAAATTATGGTGACAAGAGTAGGATTTGAGAGACAAATAGGATGGGCGATAGAGGAAAGGATGGTGGGAGAGCCTGAGGGAGTGAAGGACGGACTATAAAGAATGTCTGCTTCAGATGCAGTTTGTCCCTTGGATTTGTCATCTGACACCATCCCTCATACTCAGCACTTTTAGCAGAGGGACTGCTGAGTGCTTCTATCCAAACAGTAGAGAAAACGCGTACACTCACACAAACAGAAAAAGCATTCCTGCAATGCAAAACAAAAAAAAAGTTTCAAGTCAACTTGCTCAAAAAGAAGTTTTTCTTGATTAATGCAAATAAATATAGCCACAAAACAGCTGGACTTCTTCTTCACATCCAAAAGGTCAAAGAAGCACAAACACTAAGGCTGAAACAAAAGTCAATACTTATTGCTTCTTTGACTCGTTTACCTTTTGGCAATCCAAGCTGCAAGGAACATTTTCAAACTGCATCTTACTGCTTAATCACTAGATCTGTGTGGACTTAGCGTTATAACATCATTGATCTAAGCTGTCAGTGTCAAATGCTTACAAGACTATTTGATTTGGAACTTTTTTTTTTCAACCACCAACCTCTTATGGGAAAGTAAGCTGTAAAACCACGTCATTTGCTCTGGTTCCTCAGCAGTCTCTTTGCAATCTAATTTGTTCAAACAGTTCGGCTTGTGAAGAGTGGGGATGTAATTTCATAAATCCACTCTAAATTAAAACTTGAAGGAGTCAGTATTGACAAAAACGACTTAATCCTGCTGTGATTGGAGACAGGTGTGTGCAGTGGAAAGTATAAATAATACCTCAGAATTAAGACGGTCCATTGTACTCGCGGTCAACTAAGAACCACTTTGTTCACAAACAAAAAAAAGAGAAAAAGGATACACCTACATAGACACCAGTTTTTACAACGTGAAGAGTTATAAAATATGCATAATTGTTTTGGCACATATGGGTGTACTAGCAGAAGCAGACTAATAAAAACAAATATTTGGGTACGCATCAGCACGCTATAGAAAACAGTTAAAATATCACAAAAACAGAATTTAAAAACAATCCAAACCTAATATATATGGCTGTAAAGGTTGGTATTCTTTTTGTGTGCTTCCTTATTCTTTTTAAAATGTCATTTCCTTAAGCTCTATAAATTCAGTATAACATTCACAAGCCAATAAATGACCTTCAAGTACAGCGCAGCACAAGGAAATATCGTAAACAATAGGCAATGCAATAAATCTGTTAGATTTGGAGTGGATGGTCGACTTCAGGTTATTGCTTTGCAAAACCATGCAAGTGATATATGGAGATGGTTGGAGTGAGGTCGTTGATAGGTTTATTGAAATGTCAATGTGAGTTGTGCGTATGTGGACACTCAGGCCTGAATCGGCCCGTAAGATGACTCAGCTTCAATGTGCGTGCACTTGAGTGCGCCATGTAAGGATTTTGTGTAAATGTCAGATTCGGGTGACACCAAATTTGCACAGAATTATGTGGATTCACCATAAGAAAGCACACTGTGCAAACCTAATTTGGCCTACCAATGGGTTTTAGGTGTAAAACATTGCAGTATCATTTATGCAGCATCTACAGAAAACAATCTCTCTTGCCTCATATGGAGTCAGGTAAGCTTCTGGCTGATAGATACCAAGACAATTCCTTTCTTTCACTTGCCATCCCTTTTTGTTGTACGGTTATGTATTCACTTTGGCTCAGACATGTACAGTTTTGTTAAGTTAAACATTGTAATGTTGATATACAAGGTTAAAACAAATCTGTTGGATGAACAACAACAAAACCAGTATTCATCTGCACAAAATGTAGTATCATATCTCCATTTTTGGTTTAGAAGAAGGAAAAATTGACTTTTAATAAGCAAATACAGAGAATGAACACTTCCTCTATGTGAGTGAATTCACGGCAGTATGAACCATGTAACTCAAAGTCACTGTATTTTAATAAAATAATGTGTTAGAAATTATACTTTTGCTGTCTTTGTATAAAAAAACAAATCTATGATGACAAAATTGTCATTTGATATTCACCTTACTTACTTTTAAGAGTAAGCAATTAAGAGTAAAAGTTGCAATTCCCAGACAGATATAGGACACCTGTGGAAGAGCTGATTCACTGATGAGATTATCTCTACTCTCACTAGTATCTTTTCCTGCTAGGCTCCTAACTGTATGTGCGGTGGTGTCAGGTGCAAAGAGCGGCCTTTTATGGCTTTTGTTATCTAATAAAGCAAAAGGGAAAATAGCACTTTAAGCTTGCTCTACAATGGAATAAAGGAAAGCGGGAAAACAATAGGGCCGAGCAAAGTATCTGACAGCATTTGGAGGTGGACATATTCATGCTCATCTCTGCAGACAATCTTTTTATAAAACAATGTGCACAATCTCCCCTCTTTTTTCTTTCCAGTACCACTTTTGTTTTTCCTCTGTTTAAACTTTATTCTCTTCCCTTAGTAAGACCTGCTCTTATACCTCCAATACTTCACATTATCTATCCTATTGATCACATTCATTTCCTCCTATTAATATACAGATTTTTCATGATTTCTAACTTTTTGGTTTTGGTTTTTGTTCTCATCTTTTGACACCCACAGTGGGATCCAGCTAGACCGTTTGCCTTTTGTTGCTTCAAACAATAAGCTGCTACTGTTTTCTGGGGCCAATTACAGCACGTTACAATGTGCCTGAATCCAGATGTTGCTCTCTTGCAGTAAATGAGCAACAGTCCCTGGAAGGTTTGTCTCTCACAGTCTGTGCTGCAGATTATCCAAATGTAAACAATAGGACTAAGCCTTCGAGAGAGAGAGAGAGGGGGGAAATTATAGGTGTGTGTAAATGTGTGTGCATAAATGTGCAAGTTAAAAAGAAAGCCAGGACTAGGATGTAGAAACTAATAAGCTATAAGCTTCATAAAGCCTTTATCTTCCATTCTGATAAAGCCTTTTGCCCCTCTTCTGTTCCTTTAAAAGGAAAGTGGAGGAAGGAACACATTTCCCCTAAACACAAACATCAGCAGATCTCTTAAAAACAAACAAACACTGGATTAAAAGAGAAAGAAATGCTAACCATGTGTTGTGGAAAACACTGATGTATTTAAACGGGGCATTGTAGAAAGCAAAGTGCAGCTTTATACTTACATACACAAGAAAATAAACCTAAGCTACTGGGGTTGGAAGTCCCATCTTCCAGAAATAACTTGCTATTCTGTTGACAAAAATCCAGAGTGACACAGTGTGATGTCTGCTAGCTTACCTTTGGATAGCCAAGCCCACAGGGCAAACACTAAGTCTGCACCTCAATTCCATCTTTCTGTCTTTACTTCTGAGTCAACTCTGTCATTCCTCTCCTACTTTTCACCCTCTTCATGAGCTCTTTTACTTTCATCTTCAACCCTATGCTCTTGCCATCTCGTCTTGCATCAGAGCTATCAAGACTTATCTCTACACATTCTCATGTCCTCATTTCCTATTCTATTTGATTTAGTTCTATTAGAACTCCTTTGTCTCATCATTTTTCTTGTCTTCTTTCTGATAAGGACTATTGCTTTTGCCCATCTTGCATTCCTCTAATTATTCACTAAGGCTTATTTGTGCAGTGATCTGGTTGTAATAATTTCACCATTTCATTCAGCAGCTTAGTTTTCTTCTCTCTTAATGCAGTTATGCACATGCACAAGAGACGTATGCATAAATTATGAAAATTTCCCTTCACAGAGGAGGAGTAAAGGGGTTGCATAAAGGGTAAGGATAAAAGTGGAAATATACAGACTTAAATCACATTACCTTGTATCTTTAATGTAAAAAATAAATAAAAAATAGACTGAAACATCAATGTATCATTAAGCCCTCTCCTGCCCTGATGGGGCACTTATTGATTAGTCTTTCAGAACAGATTTTTGATCCTTATCCAGATAAACCAGGGAGAAAACACTCGGAAACACCTAGAAAAAAATCCATGTCTGTTACTTTTTGTTGTGATATTCATAGTATTGTCATACAAGATAAAAACAAAAGTACAATATGCAGTTACAGCTGTCTAAAACATGTTGGCTTATAGCCCAAAGCAGGAATGCAGGGTTTCGCTGATGCTCCACATTCTTTTTCCACAGCTACTCAGCCTTATGTATCGCTGTCTCAGAGAAAATGACAGGAAGAGATTTCTTTCCTCATTTGCTATTTATCAGGGTCCCCTGACAGTTTCCCTTTATTTCTGATGCTCTCTATCCATTGTCTTTTTCCCTTTTGTGGTTTCCTTGTCAAAGACTGCTAGCTCTATTGCTATATGCATAGAGTAATCTACAGAAGGAGCTTTAAATGTTTAATGCTGCATTGACAGACACAGTCCCCAGCTAGCATCCATGGAGGGCCAACAAAGGCTGCCTGTGGGGTGAATGCCTCACCTTTCAGAGGCTGATGCACACAGACACTGATCAAGAGCTCCAGAAGGTGAAGGAATAAATCTTCCTTGACAGGAAGGTTGTGCTAGCCTTAACACCCTATATCGCAACGGAGGTTAAGGGGCAAAGTTGGGCTGAGTCATCTCACCCGAGGAGTAGAAATGCAAAGCCGCAAGAAAAAAAATGACATAAAAGCACTTTGGTAGACAGAGAAAGCACATAGAGGAGAAAAATATGGCCAAAAATGGCAACAAAGGAAGCCACAATGAGACAGCCAGCTGAGACACTGGAAACGAAATGGAGTGGATGTGTGTGGCAAAAAAAAGAAGTGAAAGAAAGTAGAAGAGGAATGAGAAGGAAGGAGGAGCTGAAACTCTTTCCAAAGTAAATCTACACAAATCAAGCAACTAAAGCGAAAGAAAATAGGTTAATTTAAATGAAAAAAAAAAGCAATATGATAGACACACTACGGTTTGCAGCCCCCAAGCAAAGTTGTACCACAGAGACATAAGACAGATGGAGAGCAGCGAGGGGAGGGACAGCAGAGTGGGAGGTAGAGATGAAACACTGATAAAAAGAACAGAGGTTAAAGAAGAGGCCGGTGGGATATGAATACACAAAGGAGGCAAGTAAAAAAAGAGGACACACACCAAAGATTGATGGAGTGAATCGGTATCGGGAATAGCAAGAACAAGATGGATGAAAGGAAAAATGATGGGAGAGGAAAAATGTGAAATAATCAGAGAGGTTATAGAAAAATAAAAAAGACAGAAAATGAAATGAGAGACAGAAAAGAACATTTTTAGAACATCTCCAGTGACAGTTACATTTAGGCCAGACTGGGTAGAGCTGCTACCATGGGCATATCCCACTGACAATGTGACATTTCCACCCCAAATTGGTTGGAAAGAAGAGGAAAATATAGCAAATGATGTTTCAACCCTTCTGCTTCTAAAATATTCAAGTCTTGGGTTCAAAGGGAATTCCTGCATGATGACATGGCTTGTCAAGATCAAGTTGATCCCATTCACAAACAGGAGGACTAGAGAAATAAACCTTTGGAAAATGGCCGTCTTGGTGCATATTTATAACTACCAGAAAAAGAAAAAGGTATTTTATTTTATCTTATGTAACAGAAGCAATACGTGCAGCAAAGACTCAGTTTGATTAATATTATTATTCAGTTGTATTTGCCTTTCTGCCTTCAAGTCATTGGCAATGTTACATTTAAGCACAAAGTAATGATAGTCACATTTCAGCTGAGTAAATTTTCACAGAAAACAAATTATTTCACCATAAACAACTACAAACAGCTACAAACCCTTGCAAGTTCATTAGAGACGGTTAGATGCACATCTTCCAACTGCAGCAAAGCATTATGGGTATGCGTCTGTGTGTGAGTGTGAAGGGGTATGATGCATTTGCAACACCAAAATCTCATTTATTCCTTACACACATAAAGCAATAAGAGAATGCAACACAGGAATGAATGATGGGTGAAGAAGCAATGGAGCAATAAGGAAGTAAAGGAAGACAGACTTTGAAAACAGCAGAGAATAAAAAGAAAGAAGAGGGATGGAGTGAGACTTATTTCAGAGATCATTTCAATGATAGAAGCATTTCTCATTAAGCAGTGTCTTTCCAGTGTATATGCCAACTCTAGTGGCCAGACAACTGCAGAGGAGTGTGATCCTAATTTATCTATTTAGAAAGCTGAGGGGAAAAAGAGCTTTCCTGCTGGGCTGTGCAGCACATTGAGGCGACATATCACACTGAATGCAACTCTGAAGGTAACAAGAATTCAAGAATTCCCAGAGCAGCATATAGAAATGTAATGTTGCATATAGTATGCACAAAGCCATACATCATACACAGGGGAAATAATATTACCTTATATATCAGAACTGTCTACAAAGAATGCCTAAAAATAACAAAAAGTAAATGGGAAATAGAACTGTTAGCTAAGAAAAGCAGATTGTTTTTTAATATATTTTGACTAATTTGACATAATGGCACTAAAAGAAAAAATACCTTTTAGAACTTGTAAAGTAAAATAAAGCATTTGGCATATTCCAGCATTAAGTGCAGCAGTGACTGACCTGGCTAAACAGTTGTAGCACCTTCTTCATACGTCCATGAGTTGAATTATACAGTATGATTCAATTAAAATCAATAAACCAGTACAGATGCCCTGGCAGGATTAAACTTTCAAATCAAGTTTCCATTCGAGGTAAAAAGCAGATGTTTCAGAGCCAGAGCAGCAGCCAAAAAGGCTGATAAAACAGGCTTATTGCTCCATGCGGCCTCAGCAATTATCAGGCTTCTTTAAAGGAAAACACTCGAACCTCCATTAGACCTACAGTCAATTTCCAGTAGTGGAGGACTGTGCTGCAGCACCCCCAGGTGCGATCATGTATTACCATTCAGAGGACGGATTCATTCAAGGATAATAATTCAGCTCTACACAGGGCCTTAAGGCAAGTTCAGAGGGCTTCTTTACTAAGATAACAAACCTGTATTCTACACATCTCTGCAAAACAAGTTTGATTTGACAAATTTGGGATTTAAAACTGTAGGATCCAACCACTGTTTTACAAAATAAGCAAAACCTTGTTAAAAAAAAAAGCCTTCCGTATAAACATCTGCTAGAAAAATAAGGTGAGGAAATCCAGTGAATAAACAAATACTTTTAGCTCTCCTGCTCTCTAATGGACCTTTCCATCACAGAGCAATCTTTCCATTTTCTCACTTGCAGATCGATAGGGACTCAAAGAGAATGAAAGGCCCATTTCCTATCAAATAGGGATAAAGCTTAACACACAGGGTCGTTTCACGTTTTCTAATCATCTCAGCCATGGTCTACTACAGAATCAGATGGCGTGGCACCCAGAGAAAGGTACAAGTAAATCTTTCAACAGTAGAACAGAGATTAAAATGAAAATGGTTCCAGAGTATCTAAAAAAAGGAGATAAATGTTTGTTTAGGGGTTATAAATAAAACTGGATCATTAGCACAGTGCAGTTTTAAAGGCGTGGGAGAGAGAGTGTCGATGGAAGGGAGCAGGTTCATGAAAACAATGAAACTATCAAAATGAAAGCAGCATGGAGACTGTGTGGGAAAGTCACTCTTCAGAACTCCTACAGCATTTACTCTGTACGTTGTTGTTTGTTGGTGTAATTGACAGAGGGAACAATAAAGTAAGTGAAAGCCTTAAGAGCAATGTTTGTTGACTTCTATACCACATTATCTTCCTTGTTGTCTGACCCTAAAGCTACGCTTCCTGTGCAATCAGACAGCCCTGACAGACGTGTTCAATTAATCAATCCTTTTTCTAACAAATCACTGTGCAGTCTCGAGTCTCATAGTCCCAGAGTAGCACTAGCTCACTTCAAATTACTGGTCCACAACTGTACTGCTTTAGAGTGGGTAAGCCCTCGAGACATCTAAAACCGTATAAGGGTAGCGTGATGAGATGATTGGTAATATTGTCAATCTCACTCTGTGCTACCGTACAGAATCATTCAGGAGAAAGTAGGTATCGACAAACCAACAGACCATTTGCTCAACAGATGAGACAAATGCTACCTGCAAAATGTTGATGTTAGCATTAGAGTTGCAGAGTTTGGATTAAATCCAGTTTACTTAGCATTCAGGAGCCAAATCTTTGCTTTGGTAACTGCCTAATTAGCATTCAAGACACTCATAAGAAGTTGATCAGGAAGTATGCTAATCTGAACCAGACAGATTTGAAGCTCAGGTAGCATTTGCATGCTGGTGGTAGTGGGACTTTGTGTGCTCCCTTCACCCTCACCACAAAGCGATTAGCAGAAAACGCTTTTACTTCACATGCAGGATCAGCAATGGGTTTTGTTGCAGTGTTAAAGGCTAATGAAACAGAAACGGAGAGGCAGAGGAAGCAGACACAGGGGAGGAGGTAAAGCAGCTATGGGGGCTGGGTTATTGTGATCCATACAGCTGATCCATGACCACGTGCTTTATAATCAGCGTTTGACTATCCCAATCGGCAGCACAAACACACAGCTCTGTTTTTGTTTCATGCAGGTGTGGGCATATGGACGCACAGTTTAATTCAATTATGGTAAAAGTAATCACAGACACACAACTCTCACATGCACACACACACACGTCTCAGGGGTTTGTTGTATTTTGGCAGCAAAAAAAAAGCCTGTTTACGAGTGGATATCCCAAGGTCTCTGTGATTAAAACAGCTTCAAAGCACTCCTGACACTCCATTACCCAGCATGCCCTGGGTGAGGCAAGATCATGCATATTGATTTCACGCCTCATTAGACTTCCTGTCTAACAATGTCATAGTTCTTCCTGGTCTTACAAGATTCTGCATCGCTTGGAAATGGCCACATAAAACTCTGGGAGGGGTTGATGGACAAATAACAAATGAACACATTAATAACTAGTTTGGGGTTGGAAGCAAAAAAAAAAGAAAAAACAAAACTTATATTGTTGAGCTTTGACCTAGTTTACAAGGGAAGCTGCTACTGAAAAATGCTCCTCCTAACATGGAATAATCTAATCTTTCAAGCACAATATCAGTACTTTTTAAAAATTTGTGCACCTTCAACATTCCTCTGCAGTTTTTTCTGTCTCCACAAAGCCGCAATATTAGCATCGTCTTCAATAAGAATAAAAATACAGTAATGGTCACAAGATGAACAACTTTTTTTGCATTATGTAACGTTTTAAACATAAAAGGGCCACATGTCAAAAAAGCCCTTGTATTCCTAGAATTGATTAACTGCAATACTTCCATATATGACATTAATTCCTCATCTAGCACTGCTTTACATGTGATATTCGGGTAAACGATGCACACAATGCCTTTTAAAATATAAAGACACACAGAAAAACTGAAGACTTTTCACAAATTGTGAACTTTCACTGATGTACAAGCCACGAAGAGTGCAGAGGCACTCCCATGTTGGTTTGCTCATCAAAAGAGCAAATAGAAAAGCGTCCACGTTTACTTTCTCTGTCACAGAAACAGAAGAAAAGTCCAATATACAAGAAAATTTTAAGTTTAATGGCAAATTTGTTGCAGATTACAACAATAACCATACTGAAACGGTGTCACTAGCAGGAAGCAGGTTGAATTTAATTGTATGGATATAACCCATTCATGTAGACTACTTTTATTAACTTGAAGGGTGTTTTCCTGTTCTTCTGTTGGCAGAAGCCGCACATACAGCCAGCAAACACATTTCAGTTTATCTAAGTAAAGCAGTATGACCACTTTTCCAGATCAGTTTTTAAGTTGTTTTATTTTATTTTTATATAAAACATCATTCTTTGTTGGTTTTCCCTAAAAAAAAACTATTGAATTTCTTAAACATTCTAGCTTTTTTAAGTGTTTCAGATCATTTGGAAATTTATGTTTCTGAATTACATTTTTTTCTGAATTCAAACTAATATCTATATTTTCTCACGTAACAGTCATCTCTTCCTTCTGTTGATCATCATGACTTAGATCCCAGCAGGACTCAACTTCCAGGATTCATCCTAAATCCATGAGTTTTAAAATACTCCAATTTATTTATTCATTTTCTATCCCACCTAATCCAGTTTAGGTCACAGGGAAGGTGGAGCCTATTCCAGCAATTCCCAGGTGGGAGGCAGGATACACCCTGCACAGGTCACAAGTCCATCACAGGGAAATATTCTAACTATACTTCTTTTTTGTCTTATTTTTTCTAAAAAATTTTAAACTTTTAAAAGTACATTTTTGGGCATAGTTGCTTTAGAGTTTCTCTCCAGTTGTGAACTTCAACATCCTTGTTGTGAAAACAGATTTTCATCTGAGCCCTGTGCGTTTCATGGCTGTATAGAGCGAGACAGGAGACAGACCTTATTGGCAGCAAGACTGCACATTTTTATGTGATATTGATTGTAAACATTTAGAAAAGCAAGGTTTTACAAAATGTTCACTTTTTTCTCTGACACCATTTGTCTCCTCTGATTTACAGTTTTGAGCATTAAAAAGTGGCTCATGTGTGAAATCAATATAAATTCCCAAAGTCATTCCAGTGGCACGTTAGCAGAAGCCCATAGAAAGAACGATCTTTAAGACTTTGGAATGAAAAAAACTGATTTAATAATCTTACATGTGAAGAACTTACTTGAAATCACATCAGAAGAGGGAATTAAACACAAGGCTTGACATGGGGACAATAAAACTTGGATCAATCATCTGCTGTCATGATTTTAATTCAAAGCATTGTAGTAAATGCCTGGTAATCAGTCATGTACAAGTCAAACCTGCATCAGTCTTCTGTTCTTCTCTGTGCACTCTCCTGCAGTCAGTCACATTTAGATGTTTGTTGTTATTCTTGCATAGTTTTTTTTTTCCCTGTGATTCGTCATTATTTGCAAAACTAATTTCAAAGTCTTTCTGCAGCTCAGCATTTTAACAGGAAGTTTGGGAGATCAATTCCAGACTACCCTGACTATATGTCGGAGTGTCCTCAGGCAAGACGCTGAACCTCAAATTGCCCCCTGATATGCCTATCTGTGTGTGTGATTGAATGTGCCGTGTAGAGTAAAGCACTTTGAGAAGTCAACATGAAAAGCGATGTACAAGTTCATTTACCAGTTGTTTGATTTTCCTGTCAGGGCACAAGTGTTTCTCCTTTGACCTTCATTATTGCCAAAGTGTGCTGTAAAGCAAGACGCTGTGACAGGCTTTAAACAAAACTTGTAAGCTGTGTTTTTACAATCCCCCGGGCAGTCCAGAGCAATTTCAATCCTGGGGATGATCATGATAATGTCATAGCACTTCAGAACGAGTTAGAAGCACAATACTTGGAAGGTTTATACAAGTCTGTTGTGTTAATGCAAAGTGATGATTTTCTCATCCTCTCTCTTTTCAAAGCCTGCATGTTACTTTTTCTTATCAACTGTTTCCCCTCACTCTTTGTGTTTTATATAACCATCTTTTTAACTGTCAGTTGTTGCTTTGTCCTCCTTTGGACCAAAACACAGCAGATGTTACAGCACATAGTCTGGCAGCTCCCAGTCTTGATGATGGTAATAATAGCGTCTGAATGCTGGCAAGGTGACGTTATCTAAATGGAACATTGCACCACAGGAAGAGACCGAACAACCCCGCCACACAAACACCACATACAACACACACATTAGCAGCGGCAAAGAGCAAAACAGCCTTTGGGTCGACTAATAATTCTTCCCCAGCTGCACTATTTCAGAGCCAGAGTGAAGCAACTGAATACCACTCTTTCTGCCCCAGTCTCCCACAAATGCTCTTTCAGTGAGCAAATGGCAAGAGAATACTGCTACTGTGATTCACCTCCTACTCAAGCTTGCATAAAAAATCATTACAAGTCACCTTGGCAGCTTTTAGCTTCATCCAAAAGCCAGAAGTCATCATCAAGAATGTGTCTCTCACATTAAAACTACATTTGGTATTTGAGAGTGAGTCGTGTCTATTGAAAACGTCTGAAACCTGCTGAAATGACGATGTATCACGCAGTACTGAATGAATGACCGAGTAGACATTTACTGGGAAACTGCCTCTCTGCAGCTCACACAGGTTTGGCTTCAGAGTCTAACAGGATTTACTGTGTGCGCACGTGTGTGTACAAAGTATCTGTGTCCCTCATTCTCTCTTCCAGAGTATGTTTACTGGCAGAATTGTCACAATTTCTCTTCTACCTAACAAACAATTCTCTCAGATCGCACTACATTTGTCTGGAAGGATTATACAGTTTCACATACACATAGAAGAGGGCGAGGAAATAGGCACAGCCATGGTAAATGCAGAAAAGGGCTTGTATTGTATATACAAAAATATGTGCAATTAATCAGTCACAGTCAGTATACTCCCACTGAATGGATGCCTGCCAGCTAAATGGCCCATTCCCATACTGGCACAGTGAATGGGACAAATGCTGAAGGACACTGAGGACATACATCAAGCAGCTGAGGCACCAAACCTGTTTCTGGACTAAAACCGCTGGCAGCAAAGTTGATGGACTGGTTCTAAGATGACAGAATACTTGATTAAACAGGTCAGACACAAGCATTGTCTGCTACTATAACTGCAGGTTGGCATGTTCTTTACATAAGTCACGTTTTAGAAATAAAACACTGAATATTTGCAATTGACAAGTAATATTTTTCCTTTTTCTGTTTCTGACATGTTACAATTTTTTCATCAGTCGCTGTATTTGTGCAGGGGCTCATTTCTTCCCCTTTTACTCAGAAATAATCTATACTAGCTGCAAATTACAGTCATTTATACAAAAAGATACAAAAACTGCACACGTGCATTAATTAACTTTCAGAGAAAGCTGGAAATGGCACACAAACAACTTGAAAGGAAATTTTCACACGTCAGACTGTCGATGTGAGAGGAAAATGCACATTTAATGAGCAGCAAATAAATTGAACTTAGTGAGATCACATTAGCAATCAGTTACACAGTAAAGGCCAGAGAAGTGCACCCGAAAGAATACCACACAGTCTAAGGTCAGAATACAATATTAGTCAACACTAAAAGCAACCCTGCTTCTTTCAGATGCATAAACCTTCTTCTATTAGACGTAACCCTTAATAACTTAAGTGTTTTACAGATGCTTTGAGATCAAATTCTCACTTTGAAGTGAATGTGCAACAGTTAGGTAATACACACAAGTAGTTTTTTTCTAGAGGAGGAGGAGAAAGTATCTGTTGTAATGCTAATGCTAACGATGACCACACTAAAACCACGACAGAAACGTTTGTGTTATATTAAATCTAAGTTACATGTATAAATATCTGTCTTCATATATGCAACCATTCCTATTTTCTTAAATTCAATAAAACAAAAAGAAAAATACTACAATGCCGGTTTCATTTTCTTTACAAATGAATTATGACTCAATCTTAAAACTGAAATTAATGCTAAATGGATTATAACCCTTTCCATTTGTTTATTTTCTGTGTTTTTTTCCAACAGTATGAAATTGAATTAAATAATGTTAAAATAGACTTTTTATCAACTGAGAGGTAAGTATGAGGTAGCAGGTATTTATCTAGACATTTCTCTGTCTTACTGCTACTTGAAGAAACCTCTGACTGAACACACAGTTTCCTTATTATGTAGAATTATGGAAAACTTTGCAGCAACATGTGCAGCATTCTTCTCTGTGCAATCAGCCCAAATACTTTGTTCTGTTCATGTTGCATGCACCTAGATATGCTTGTTGTTATACCGGAGATGTCTCACTCATAGCATAATAATCATAAGAACCAGGTGTACAGAGACAAAGTATTCAGTAATAATATCATCAGCTATTCGTGCATGCGGAGACCTACATAAGAGTTAATATTTGTACAATATAATTTATATGATTAAGAAGATTCTTAGGGCCAGATTTACTAAGATCTCAATTTGCGTGTACTAAATAGCGTGTGGGATCTAGAATTTAGCTTGTGGGGCGGGACCGTGGTTAGCACTTGATCTACTAAGATTGCTGACGCAAATGACAGCGGGTGCAAAGTGTCAGAGACACGCCTATTTAAATGAGGATT
>JBAMHV010000019.1:15226984-15247068 GCA_037177535.1 Pseudomugil gertrudae
TATATATGTTGCATAACACCCGTACCTGTCCAGGGTGTGCCCCGCCTCTCGCCAGATGTCAGCTGGGATTGGCTCCAGCCCCCCACGACTGGATGGATGGATGTTACAAAACACATAGGATGATGTTTTGCTGAACAATTTCAGAAAAACATTGTAAAACAATCATTTACATCTGAAATCAATAATGTTAAATGTTTTTTGTAGTAAATATATATAAATACTTTTGTAAAAATGCATTTTAAAAAGTATATAATAAATCAAGTTTATTAAAAAAAATATTAAAACCTGAAGTAATTTGCCATGTACTGCTAATAAAGATATGACCAAAACTATTTAATAATACATCTCATTCATTAGGAGGGATTGTTGAGAGACGTCAAACAGCAGAAGGAAATCAAATTTCGACAATAGATGCCGATCTGTAATGCATTCCTATGTGGGGAACTACATTTGCTCTCCTAGCGGGAGGGAGGAGATGAAAGTTTTAATCTGGTCCAGTGAATGAATAAAAACTACATGCTTCATTGATTCAGTTATGTGTGAGCACTGAGAGGGTATCTGGATGGAGAGAAAACAAAATGAATGTTATTTACAAAGGAAAAAAAGATGATTTAATCGATGTGAGCACTTGCCCTTGTCTTAGAAAGGGTAAATAAACGATTTGGTGATATTAAATTAAGGAAAACTTTAGAGACAAAGTAGATAAGTAAAATAATACATCGATGGTGTATAGTGCACTTGCTGATCAGCTAAATTCATATGATTTTACAACAGAGGAACTTCTTAGTCTTTCCAAAGTCTGCTTTGACCTGTGACTTTCTCATCTGCATTTCAGCTCCACTGCAGAGTCTAATTATAAATATTTAGTAAAATAAGTTTGTAATGGTAAATTTCACTATGGTGCCTTGGCTTTTTTCATTCTTTGGTTGAAAATTTCCAGAATGCGTGGTCATCCTCTCTGAACCAGAAGGTAAAAATGATATGAACTCATCAGGTCTGGGATGAACAAACAAGAGGTCAGCATGCATAAGTAGAACTAACCAGCAAAGTAACAACAAAGTCATTTCTTTACAGCTTTTTGAAAACATTGTATTTTCTCTTAAACATGTTTTAAGGCAAATTAATTAAATCCAAACACCCGACTTAAACACTTTGAGACATTTGTCAAACAATTTTCCATACAGTTCTTCATTCCTCCACCATACTGCAGTAATTTATGGTTTGAGCAACATAATGTTAATCTTCATTTTAGATTAATAACAATTTAATCCAGGAAATGCAACTTTACCCTAAAATCAAGGCTATGAACCAGATGACAAATGGGCCATAATTCATTTTGCCTCTTAATGCTAATTCTTTGCCATCTTGTGCTATTTTAGTACATACAGACTCATCCATATCTGCGTTGCAATGCATCTCAGAAGTGAGAAATTCCCACATCACTGTTGTTTTGCACCCATTTCTCACATCATGTCTTTCTGCTTCTGACCCCACGTTTAACCATCCCTTTTATTCTACCTGTATGTCAGAGATCAAGCAACATTTGGGCTTTTCTAGCAGTTAAATAACCTTCAAGTTACTCCCTTTAAAGTAACTGCCCTGGTTTCATTGGCTTTTTCAATCTATGTCTGCATTGAATCCAGCTCTTGCCCCATAATCTCCATCATTTTCTTTAATTACACTACAGTCCCTCGTCACCAATACATCTTTGGTTTCCTTTCATCACTTTAAAGCAGCAGACTGCCCGTTTCTCTGAGTAATGGTGGCAACCTCTTAAGCCTTATGGTGAGTTGTTTACTGGCTGCGAGAGAGAAGATGAACAGTGGCAGAAAACAGTCTCTTTAACCAAAGATAGGGACAAAACAAACATCCAGAACATAAGTTGCTACCTGCTCTTTGACAGAGGCAAGAATGGAGGAAGTCGTCTCTGTTTCAGGTCTGTCTCCGTTGGAGGCTGGCATTACAGGGGGAACCATAGCCCCTTTCTCCTGCTCTGCAGGCTGGTCTGGCACCGGCATTGCTAATATAAAAACACACACAAATAAACACATGTGTTAAACTTTGTTAGGGAGAAAGGTAGCATTTCTCATCGCTGCGTGGCTATCCAATAAACTCCACTTATTTCTGTAAGAGGAGCTGCACTGCACCGCTTCGGCAATTATCTTTGCAAAGTATTACCGATTTCCAAAACTATATCAGTTCAGACAGAATCCAGGTCATATGAATTTTAATGATTATGCCGACCTTGAAAATTACCTGATGGTGTGAACAGTTTGTATCCATTTATAAAACACATTTTCCTGCACTAACTGCATTTAAAACCAGCTTGTGCTGCCCGGTTCAGATAAAACAAATGTAACAAATAAAAATACTCATGTGATTTGTTTTTAACAGCAATGATTCAGAACATCATGAAACTTGAGATTAACAGAAGAAACATATCTTGCCCCTTAAATATGTCATTCACTTACATGATAAGTCAATCAGTGTGCTGAGCAACCCTGAGGCTACAACAATGTGGTTACAGTAAGTGGTTTTGGTACCTTAATGGACACAGAAACATAGACTACTTGCAAACATCAATTAGTCAACAACACATGCACACACAAACAGACAAACTTGTCAAGAGAGTCGCTTTCAGTCTGCTACTTTACAAACTCAAGTCCTTGTAGGCTTGTTAAAATGACATGCCCCACTTATTACAATTTTAATTACTTTATTCAGAAATGACAGTTCATTTTAAAGTGATAAGTATCTTTCTCCCGTTTATTAACTTGGGGATAAAAACGAAGTTATTACATTTGGGTCTTCATGAAGCCCCGACCTGCCAACTGTGACAAAACAACATCAGTCCTGCATGGGTACATCTGTTTCTTCCCTTTGCAGCACTTCATCCTGAGGTCTAAAGCAGACTATGAATGATAATGGATGTGTTATTTGACACTTGGACGATAATATAAATCACAGCAGGCAGAAGTATTGTGTTTTAAACACTGTTATATGCAACAAGAATCACATTTTTTGCTCACAGGCCCTTTATTGAATTAGCACGGCACATTTATATAATCTGCTTTTAATGACTTATTTAATTTATGATTTTATTCTGATTTCTGCTGTTTTTTATGCTTTTACTGTTTCAATGTAAAGCACTTTGAGTTGTCCTGTACATGAAAGGTGCTATACAAATAAACTTGCCTTGCCTTTTTTTCCATTTTACCCATTTCTTTCTGACAACAATTATTTAGCCAATTGTCATTCTGTGGCAATATTGCATGAGCTGATGTTTTGTGTCTGAATTGACTGCCTTTAGTCAGGTTTAATATGGCGTTTTCATTTTAAAAAGGTTAATGTAAAAAAAAAAAAAAAGTCTGCCTAACAGTCATGTTTGATAACCAGTAGAAATTTGGATAGAAATTAGACTGGAATATACTGATCTGGAGTAACAGCGAGAAAAGAGTAAAGGGAAAAAAAACAACACAAATGTCTGGTAATAAAAATAACTCCACTTCTAATTAACTGGAACTCGTTTTCAAGCATCATTTAAACATATGCATCTCTTTCCTATCTGAGCGGAGACAGATGGAGAGTCAAAGGGAGCTAGGGGATCATGGGAAGAGGAGAACTGGTTTGTGAACTTTAGAGAAAACAGCCGATAGGGACAGGATTCTGTCAATACAGAATCCTGACTTCAGTAATAGACTAAATAATGAGCTGACTGAATCTTTTTTACAATCTGCTGTTTGTCCAAATTCCTTCGTTTTTAATATTTGATGTTGAGATCAAAAGTTATCAGATACTTTTATTTACACCCACACAGTCCGTTAGTACACCTCTATAATCTTTTGTTGCTAATCCTTTGTCCATTCAAGAGCAAATATTTATCAAAGAGCAAATTAGACAGAGACAGATCAAGCAAGTAAGTCACATTGCACAAACCGCAAGCCAGAGAGGAGCTAGAGTGTCTGCAAATTAAACATCCAGCCACTCTATCAGCAAGCATGCTAGCCGGCAGACAGCAGGCTAGACAGGGTGGTGTCGGTAAATAAAAGATGCAAGTGAGAATGCCTGCAGATGGTAATTTTCACTCTCGCTGACAAACACCACTTCTGCGTCTGGCATCTCCCCTCCCAAGTGAAGATGAGTCACCAGAGTTTAGCCCCTGAGTAACCAGAAACCATATCAAAATGCGCTGGCTGGTTGCCATGTTTCTCTTCAATGATGTTGCCAAATGTGCAAGTCATGAACAGAAGACTCAGCTCAAACTATTTTGTTGTGTCATGCAGTTGTTGTCTAGACTAAACACTTCTGGTAATAAACCCTAAAGTAGCACGACAAATATTGGCTCATATGAAAAACTGCTCTTTTGTCTTTTGATTTTTGTTTTACAATATTTCCGGTTATATCCAGCAACAAATGTATTTTAAATAGACAATAGTCACCCCTTCCCCTACGGCATGAAATCAAAAGGTGTGACTAACAACATTAATCTAGTCTTTTCCATTTAGCTGTGCCAGTAAACCATGCCAGTGCGCCAGCATTAATAATACCAAAGCTCTGGCAATGAAAGCCAAAATTATATAGAGCTGTTTGTGTATTTGCTGCGACTGTTTTGACATTTAATGTCTGTTCACATTTCATTTGTGCTAAATTATATTCTTTGGGTCAAGTATATGCATATTTACACAGTTTAGGTCTGAATGAAAATAGTCTGAAATAAATCACTTTTAATTGATAAATACAACATAATATAAATAAAGAGGATAAAAAGGGAATTATTTTGCTTTTACAGATAGATATAAAGCGTTCCTTAAAGGCATAAAAGATAAAAAGATAATCCCCATTATTTTACTAACTGTTTAAAGTGATTATTACATTGTGGAAACGTAAAAGAACCAAAAGTATGTATTTGATTTGGAGAAGTACAGCTTTACAAGACAAATTAACCTGGAATCGCTGGGTGGGGGGGTGAAATACCATTTTAATTTCACATCATGCAACAAAACATTAGCAAGGGAAGAAAATAATTTACAGAGCAGGCAGAATATTTGAAAATTGCAAAGTTGGATCACTGTACAAAGACCAGTGCGGAGATAATTCCAGTGCCAACACATTCACCATCAGATGTCACATTACTCGACCACCCCAACACTCTCCACAGGCTCATTGTCAGCAGGCACAGTTGAGCTGCCATTGAATAGAGGTGTTACATCCTGCAGGGTACAATGAAACAGGAACCTCAGCTTAAATGGGGCTTTTTGTAGCTCTGGGGATACATTTAATTGCAGCACATTCTGCCTGGTTTGTCTTTTGCACGACTTCCCATTGAACCGAGAAGTAATGATGAGCTGACATTTGATTTGGCTCGGTCCTATAAGGGATGAAAAACCCAGACAAAGTCTGCTCTTTCTGTCTGTATGGAAAAATGGAAGCCGTTGGCAGAATTCCTCAGGGAACAAAAAGTGAAAGGTCAAAATGAAAATACACAAGGCTGCACAATCTCAATAAAAAGATAAACAATCGAGATATTAAAACTGGTCAAGAACAAAACGGCTTGGATCAGGGCTCAAAATGAATACAAGCCAAAAGAATTCTGTCAGGTTTAAATGAAAACTTACTGGCCGGTTTGGCAGAAGATGAATGACGCAAATCATTTTGGTTATTTGTCCTGGCAGCGCTCTAACTTCATTTCTCATGAATACGATTCAATGACAGAAATCCATCCACTGTCTGCGTATTTCAGCATGTGTGGTGTCATTTCCTCGCTACCATCTGCCAAAATGATACAGCTGAATCGTGTGGAACTTCAACAAAAGTATGGGATGTGCTTGGACGGTGTATAGAACGGAGCTACATATAACAAAGGAAAGGAGGTGGGGCATATTCATTAAAACTAAGTTTTACTAGCTATTATTTAACACTAAAGATTGTTTCTGATATTTTGTAAACCATTTTAAAACCAGGATGAATGAATAAATGTAGATAGATCCATAAATAAAAGACCAGATTTAAAGACTGATAATGAAAGTAAAAGAAAATAAAGTTTTGTAATGGGGTTTCTTACTTATTTAAGTCTCCACTCACAATTGGAGGGAAAAAAGTCGCCAAGTGTCAAAATGCATGCATGAAAGTCTAAAGCTACACAGAGGTCACTCACAACCTGAGTCAGAGGATTTTACAGCACAGTCACCTTTAACCCATGCTCACAGCTGCTCCTTTCCAGCAAAAACACACCTTGCATTAACATTTCCACCACACACACACACACACACACTCATACATTCATTATATGCAAACACCTTTCTCTAAAATGGTTAGTGTGGTATATTTTCCCTTTAACCTCTGACCCTATAGATGCCTGAATGCTCGATTCCACGGCTGGTCGGCCCAGCTGCATTGCTGAACCCTCTGACCTCTTTCACATTTCCTTTTTTTATATTTTTAAAAAAAAAAAAAAAACATTTTTCTTCCAGAATATAATTGGTATGAATATTATACAAAAATGTTTAATATAACAGAAATCCATTAAACAGCCAGATAATGTTGTTGGTGGTAAAACAAGCAAATGTAATATACATATTAGGCAGGAAAAACTGATTCATATGGTTCATTTTTATTTCTATAGAATTTGAGAAAACAAAATTATTCTATGTCAATCACAACAGGCGAGTGGAGTCTATTCTCACTGAAGAAAGTCTGCGAGTGCATCACTATTTCATTAAATAAAATGGTAGTGCACTCCTCAGAAAATAAAAACTCAACTATTTTTGTTATTTGAACATTTTTTGGCAATCCACTTCATGATGTCAGTGCAATGCTCCATCTCTGCCCTGCGTTTCAAACCATGCATGTTTTTACTGAACCGTCTTCTCCACAGAGTGCATGATCCTTTAACAACAAATGGATGTTACAAGCATTCAAAGGTTTGGAAATTGGTAAAATATCGTCTAATGGCTGTGCAAAATGAAAGTCAATGTGAATGCCAACATACTTTCCTCTTATCGTAAACATGTCAGGACAGGATAATCACAAGCACACAGCACACGTTATAAAGTCAAGTGGCTTAAATAAGGAATAAAGAAATAGTTACTGCTTGGTTTTTTCAGAGCATCATAACAGATGACCCTCCCTCAAGTACAGTTTTACATTTCTGGAAACAAACAGAGCAAAAACAGCTCATCTTTACAAAGATATCAACATGACATGTGTGTTCTCATTTTCCCTGAAAGCGGATGCAATCTACTTTTAAACAGTTTGTGTTCGTGAATGTTCCCTCCAAAGCCACATTCATTTTGAACAAACCACTAATCATTATTTAGATACAAAAATCCAAACCAAATTTGTATAGCAGGACCAAATTATACCAACTAAAGACCAGTATCAATAAAACGTAGCGACTAAATATGTACAAGTTCAGCTGCAAACAGGGAATGTGACTGTTACTATGGGCAACTTTAAGATGCAACTGGTGACAAAAACATTTAACACAAGGAAAATTTGGAGGAACAGAGTTTATGTTCTTCCTCTGCTTCCACTACAATTTTTTAATTGTCAATAAAAGCTAAACTGACTTTGGGTTTTTATTCATAGAGGAAAAATGTCCTAACATTAGTGGTTCTTTGCTCTATTACAGCAATGAGTTGGATCCAGGAGGATGAAACTGAAAAATGGACCCGACTGAACTGGAATCAAGATGGTGGGAAAACGAAATACTGGACACTTTCACTGTAATGTCACACATAAGTCTCCAGCTCAGTATCTGATATCACTCCTCGTATTAAGAGGACTGATGATTTCAGTAGGTTTCTGTGCACATTAATCACGCATGTGAAATTGTGCTAGAGGGAAAACAAAAAACCTCAGAGCTTAATGATACACCATTATGATCCATATACTCAACAGAATTGTTACCGCATTACAAAAACATGCATGTTAGATTGTTTGGCATCTTCAATTCTCTGACAGTAAGGTGAAGTGGTTTTCTATATGCCAGGAGCATATGCTGCCTTTTGTTTAGTACAGATGTTTCCAAGACTGGCGACCTGTCCAGGGTGTACCCCGCCTCTCACCTGATGTCAGCTGGAACTGGCTCCCAACCCCATTCAGGGAATAAGTGGTAGATGATGGATGGATGTATGCAAGTTTGGTCCTTGAGATCTACCATGCTCCACTTTTAGATACCACCCTGCACAACACACCTCAGTCAAATGAGTGGCTTGTTACCAGGCGTCTGCAGACCTGGGTGACATGTAAATAAGGGAATTCAGCCATTTGATGCAGGTGTGTTGGAGAAGGAATGCATCTAAAGGTTGCAGAATGGTAGATCTCAAGAACTGGATTAGGGCACTCTGGTCTAGTATCTGCAGAGATGGGCTCCAGTGTGTGTTAAGATCCCATTTATAAAACATTCCATGACATAAAAGTCCCTTCCACTCATTTTCACATGAGTAAATAGAAAAGTTTTGGTTCAGTGAGGATCATTTTGTGAATGATATGGTTAAGCTGAATTTAGGCCTGAGACCTGTAAGTTTTAGGGAACGACAAGCTCAATCTCCTGGATTGAAGCGACTGCTGAGTAAATTAGGTTTTTTGCAAATTGGTTAAGAATTGCAGATTAATATTTATAACTTTAGTGCTAGTTGATTGGCAGGTAAATTGGATATGGGGAATGATTTCCACATCTGAAATTAAGACCAATGCATGAACAGCCACATTCAGATTCAAGAGGCTTGTGTTGCAAGGTAGGAGGAACTGCAGTGATAATTTAATACAGTTTGATCTGAAATATGATGACAATATGCACATAGATATCAGGGTGTTTTAAGAACTGATCTTAGCTGTAATTTAGGCATCATATCACCTACTTTTTACATAAACAAAACAGTAAAATTACATGGTACAGGCTAAATTTATGATTAATGAATCTATTCCTGTTCCCACCCCCTTGCTGGTAAATATATATATATATATATATATTTATTCAGTGAAAAATACATTTAAAAAACAATTGTTACTCCTAGTATACCTGTGAAATTAGGAATTCTTTTGAATTGCTTAAACTGGCCTAAAAAGGTGTGAATATGCCGTGTTCTATTTCAAAGAGGAAACTGAGACATGGTTTTTGTGCATATTAGGTACTAATGCTCTTTGAAAGTTATAATGTCTTTATAGAAAGTACTCCTAAGTAGTTAAGAATTCAAACAAAGGCCCACATTTAGGTTTATTCACACATATACAAGCTTAAGCTATTAAATACATATCCACTGTGCTCTAGTCTGTTTTTTATCTACCCGTTAAACAGCCAGACGCCAGTCTTTTCATTAGAATTCGTGGCATGACTATCAGACCTGCAGTGCTATTTAAAATTCCCTAATCATATCATTTTTCTTGTTTTCAAAACTCAGAATGATATATGTGTCAGTTAAACTTATGATAGATGCTTGACTTGGGGATTCTTAAATATATTGCAACTTATTAGCTGTGTGCACTTTTCCAGCATCATCAAGTGCTCGAATAATAATCATCCCTAACATATGGCTAATAATGCTAATGTCATCACAATGAAGCAAATCTTGGGGAATGAAGAAATAATAATTATAATTTCCACACCCAATTTCCCCAGCCAATCATTCTGGTCTCCAAAGGCTGCTGTGCTGTTCAAAGTCTAACCCATTTGAATGTCTGTGTGATTGATAGCTCTAATTTACCTCCATGTAACATCTAATATTAAACTTTGAATAATGCATAATTCACTTAGCAGAGCTAAGAGATGAATAGGGTGCATGGTACATGCATGAGACTAATCCACATACAGATACAAGTGCGGCACAACTGCAAAAAATATGAGGAGCATTTACCAAACAATCCAAACAAACTTTTGGACCATAATAACTTCTCTTTAGTAATCTTCATGAAAATCAGCTACAAAAACAGTTAAAAGCAAGCTAAGCAATCCAATAATGTCAGCTGCAATTGTTTGCTATACCCCTGAAAATGTTTTTGCATATATAAAACTATGGTCAATTATATTGATGCCAACTACTGTATCGCTGTATTGATGGTCACATGTGGCTGGGATGGGCAAGGTCTTCAGTGACCTTAGTTTACCATAAACCCATCATTTCAGCATGATATGCAGTTTGAAGATGAAGATATCATTTCTGCCAGGTCCCAAATGTGCAGCTAATCTTTTTTCTTTCTGAGGAAAAGATTGTTGTTACAATAAAATAATCAACAAGTAAAACTGATGTGAGTTTTCACTTCTAAGGTGCATCAAATTCAGCATTGTGTCTTCAAGATGCACTTTGTAAATGTCTGACCTTAAGACTCCTTTTCCAGACTCTTGATGGCACCGTGATAAACATTATGTGCATTTCTGGACTAGCTGCTTGGTGTCCCAAAGCTGAGAAACTGCACTATATAACTATCATCCAGGATGAGGCAAGACATTGTACTTTACACACCACATCACATGCCAGCAAGCTAAACACTAGAGCCCGACCTATATGGATTTTTTTAGGCCGATCACGATCAGGATTTTAGGCAGAAAAAAATCTGATAACAGATTTATCGGCAGACTGAATTAAAAAAACTCCTATGACTAATAAAATTTCCTTTTTGGTCCCTTAACACTAAGAACAACTAGGCGAGAGACAGCTACACCTGGTCAGGTCGCCAGTCCATCACAGCTGGAAACAGCTGTACCTTTTTTCAGTTTAGAACGTAGGTGTTGCCATCTCAAAAGTAAAATAATGAGTGATTGTTCTATTCTTAACTGGAGGATATTTTAATATCTGGATTTATCATAATGTTTTATTTGAAAAGTGGAATTTAACCAGCTTAGGACACTGTTATAGTGCAATGGTCTGCCAATTGTCAGAATAAAGGCAGAACTCGAAATCCATGTGATTAATGCAAATAGGACCCACCTCCAGCTATGTTTTGTTTCTTTGTCATTAATAAATCAGCCATTCTGTAGTAGGACAGTAAAAAAACTGAAAAACAAATGTTAAACTTACAATTAAACCTGTGAATTTGGAAAGTGAAAAATTATTGAAGGTGAATTAAAAATAATCCATCTTACCATCTTATCTTACATTTTTGATCTGTTTGAGGTGGAGGTTCCCATTTTCCACCAACATAATGACTTATTGTTCAATTTCTGAGTCGTTTCTCTGGTTAGCAGGTGATTGTTTTAAATAGCTTGACTTGTCCTTTAATTTGCACATAAAAATGTAATAACATTTAATCTAGTCTAGGGTGTACACTAGAACACATGGGTTGCATTTGTTACATGCATTTGCATGTGACGATGCAGTCGTTGGATGGATGGAACTGGAGCCTGATGGGCATCAACAAAATTAATCAAACATTCTTCCAAACAGAAATATTTTCTTTGCCTCGCTGTAATAATTGGAAGTCTTTCCCTCACTCACTCCTCACTAACAAAGCTCTCAGCCAGTCTCCATCACAACTACACCTTTTAGTCATACATTATCCTCACAGTGTTCCTCACTAAGAATATAGGCTAATTTCTGGTCCAACACTTCCCAGAAGGTAAATGACACACAGAGAGGGAGACAGAAAGAAGGAGCCTTCAGTTATCCGTCATTCTCTTGTAAAACAGGCTTCTAGTTCGGAGTTAGGATGGAGACATCATCTACTTTAAAATTAAGCATAGAAAAACACTCATTTTTCTTTTGGTAAAACTGGTTCAACTTTATTTGGGTTTTTTTTTTTATAAATACTCATGCAGAGTTGTAAGAAAGTTGGAGCCTATCCCATTAAAAAGAGGAAAGGCAGGATACACCCTGGTCAGGTCGCCAGTCTCACTGGTCCAACACAAAGAGAACAGCCACTCATTCACTTCTGGTGGAGATTTAGTGACAACCTAGCATGCATGCTCCCATGGTGGGAGGAAGCTGGAGTCCAAGGCTACAACACTACTGTGCAGCCTGTGCAAAATTAGCTTTTTCACATTAACCAGTTTGCTATCCTTCTAAAAATAAAGTCATTAAAACAAGTTTTGATATTGTTGGTTGAGCCATTAAAAAGTCATTTTCTGTTTAGCTTTAATCCATGTTATTGCTACATTTCACTCCAACATCTTCCCTTGTAATAAAATATTCTTCTGTTGATTAAAATTGTTGCCAATAACTTCATATTAATACTGAATCAACGTGATTTTTCTGCACATGTTCTAATGCATGCTTTTCCCGTTTCTGTTCCCATCATCTGCACAGTGACACCTAAGAGATACGTTTGCATGAGGGAAATTGCAGAGTATCTGGATTCTGCCTCACTTTTAGATCTTAGAAAAAACAAAAAACAATATCTCCTCTGACAGCCTCTAATTTACAATCCACTTTAAACCAGTGCAGATATTTGGTTTGGTATAGCCAGTTATTCTAAATCGTGAAAGGAATAAAAGTGTACATGTACCATGTGAAGCTCATTCTTGTTAAAGAATAATCTTTAAAAAAAAAAAAAAGCTCAGGAAACCATAAAGTAAGAAATATAAGAGCACAGGGTGAGAGTGAAGTGGGAGTGGTTGGTGCTTCTAGCAGCCTCTGTGATTCAAGAGGCTGGTCACAGACAACTGCGATCGGATGCCGGAGGCCTGTTTTGCTGCTTTGAAAAGCCCCACAGCAAGAAGTCAGAGACAGCAACATTGATTACCTTCAATCGATACACAAAAGCTATTGCTACTTTAGCAGTTCTATGATATGCATAGCTGTATAACGAAAAGCAAACCAATTATTTAGAAACATCATAGAGTCAAATAAAAATGGCATCGATACTCCTTAAAGAAAAAAATACATAAATATCTTTTGAATTATTGTTGTTTGTCGCCTGGAGTGGTGTACGAGTACACATACACACATGCGCACAGTTCATTGAGGCAGCTGGGAAGCTGTGCAATGGTTGACCTAGATTGGGTGTTGGGGTTTGAAGGCAAGAGAAACCATCTGCATACAAAGTCAGAGAACCCTGAACCAAGAGAAAAGGGGGAAAAAAGATTGTGAAGAGAAGCAGAAATAATTCTAACTTTTTTTTTCCTGGTACTGAATATGTTCTGCACAGTCAGTTATGTCTGTGCTGGCATTAGAAAGAAGAGCAGGACAGAAAAACTGGACAGACATTCGCATGGGCACGCTGTTTTAGCTGCATTCAGAAAACCTCCAAATTATCTTTAAATGCACAGAATGACATTCATTAAGAGTCATATTGGATTTTTCCCCCCCCAATAAGCTTTAAAAACTAAAAAAAAATCCAATAAAACTCTTCAAGGTTTTGCTACTTAACCAGACTGCTAAAAAGAATTTATCACAACCAGATCTTCAATATTAAAATTCATTACCTCCCTCAAGCCTCATCACACTTGAACAAGCATAATCCGAGACATTATGTTTTTACTTCCAAATGTCAAACTTAACTTAGGGCAGTCTCATTGTTCTGGCACTGTCCCTTCCCTGTATGATTTAAATACACTCAATCACCAGACTACACATAAACAAAGCAGAGAGAATAGAAAAAGAATAGAAATGTTATAGTAAATGTATTTCTGTCTTCCGCCTGGTAACAGAGACTCATGAGCAGATTTCATCAACTTGAGTGGCAGACAATTATATTCTGTGGATCATTAACATGTCTGAAATAATACTGTCACCTCCCAAAGCTGGTGCTGTCAGCAGGAAGGTAGCCTGCGACATATTTCGCTGTCACCTCTGAAACGTAGGATGTGACACACACAGGAAGTCATGGAAACTCAAGCCTCATGGCAAAGAAGATGAAGACTATGAATAAAACATGAATGAAAAAACCCAGAATATGGGCAGGAGAGCCCTGTAGTGTGATGGCACCCTGTTCAGGATGTAGCCCATCTCTCACCCAGTTGAAAAAGTCTCCAGCCCCCTGTAGGCTTCTCCAGGGTAAAGTTAGTGTAGCTAATGGATGAATGGATGGATGGATGGGCAGGAGCAGCCAAGTGCTCAAGAGGATAAGAACTACAGTTTAACAGGATTTAGACAAGGGGATAAGGGATAAGAGGGAGGCACAGAGATGAAGAAGCAACTAGAAGGTGGAAGGAAATCAGACATCATAATCCTCAATATTCTTTTGTCTTACACTACCTCCTCCTTCAGTCATGTGAAAACATTATGCACCAATGTCTGCATAATTACACTGCCAACTACACACAGGATGCAACCAAGCTGACTAACCTCCAGCCTAACAGAGTGGGTATCCTAAGGAGACTTGGCTAGGACTCAAAACCTTGTGACAGGGTTGTGTTTGCAACAATGAGTAAGTGGGATTTTTTTTATCTGTGAAACCGGAGGTACAATATAGATTTTCATCCATTTGGATTTAAGTGAATGAGCGATCCATAAGACATGGTTCAGTTAAGGTGGTCAGCGCTTGTGAATGACTGTCTCAGCATAATTTGTCACAACCTCAGTGAGTCACTCAGCCAGTCTTTAAAACCTGCACAGAAATACACACTTGCACATAAAAAAAACACACCTCTCCATTTATATACACAAACAAGATCATTCCATTACTCCCACAACTGTGAAAACAAATGACTAACAATATCCAGGAGTCCCAGTAGATTCAATCTTTGATTTGAATACAGTATATGTACACATCAGTACATATATAGATGTGGTACAATGCTGCCATTTTTTCTTATATACTTATTGTGCTTCAAATTGCATAGCATATGCTCAAATCTGGTTTTTATGGTAAGAATATCCTATGACTCCCATGAAGTATGAAAAATGCATGTATGCAATGATATACAATGCTCCTGAATCCATAAACCGTATAAAAATATAGCACACCTTGTGTTGTAAGAAAGTCAGGGATAAATTACAATGAATATAGCCGCTTATGGAAGCGCTAATCATGACTCCTGCTGTTTCTTTTCTATTGCAGAGGGCTTCCTTCAGGCATTGTCCTTCACTTGCAATCCTGCATAGGAGCAAAGAGCAATTTGCAATTCATAGTATCTAGAAACCTTAACAATGTTCAAGCACATAGAGTGTCTAATAGACAGAAATGTGTGAAAAAACTGAATATCTTGTGGTTTTTAAATCGAGCCCTGTGGTGGAACAGCTTTAGGGATTCTGCCATTATATTTTCAGCTGTCCGTAGTTAAACACGCTTTTAAAGTTTATGTTTCCCCTGTGCCGTTATGATGAGGTATAACCTAACAAGCTGCAATGTCGTCTACCGTCCTTTGTAGCAATTCCTGCAAATGATGCTAATAAGCTAAAGAGAACACAGCCATCACAGCCCTGTTGGAGTTATCCTGCAATGTCCTATTTATACAGCAGGTATTGCTACAACTTAGCTTAGTAAACTCATATTTTTCCTATAAATAGCTATGTTTTGCTTTTGTTTTTAAAAGTTAAGCACCATTAGGCACAATTATCCACTTGGCTTGCTTGATTTTGTTGTTGTTCTTCAGATTAAGGCTGGAAAAGTATTTTTTTTATTCAAATTAAAAAAGTAACTTGGCTAAAAAAAAAGAAAAGAAAAGAAAAACAATTCAACCATAACAGCAGCCACGACCCATTTGTTCCAGAGATGGATGGTCGAGCTGTCCATGGTGCTGAAAAAGCATCTATCTCCCCATTTTTACCAATGTGCTCTAAAAATTGGGATAATCTGGTGTCAACTTTTGTCTCATCTTTTGCTTTGTCCTTCTCTCTCATTGTTTTTCTCGTTTCTTTAATAATATCTTCTTGCAATTCTTTAACAAATCAGTGACAGTTTGCTGGTTAAAAAGTGAAATACTTCAAAGTGATGAAGAAAAATCAAAAGCTCTGCATTTTGTCAGCCTTGCGACATTGTAGGGCAATGTTGGCTTAAGGTATGTTTATAATGAATGTCAGGTTTTTTGTGGCGTTACTTCATCATCTGTCCAGTTTTCCTCCCTTTCCTTTATACAAATATGAACTCTTGTCCAAAGAGCTTAGAATTCTTAAAATATGTCAGATATCATAGCTTTTCATTTCCTTACTCGTGTTTGCAAAGTTTAAATTTGAGCTGGCGACTTATACGAGCACTAATCTGCTAATGCCAAAAAACGGCAACTGACAGCTGGATGGAGAGTGTGACAAAGCTATGGTAACAGCAGCACAGCCACAATCCATCATTAAGCAGGTAGAGGAACAAAGCAGAAGAGAGGAAAGCTTTACAAAGACTCACAAGGGAGGTCTGGTGGGTTTATTTGATAACCTTGACCATGACTGTCATTGTACACCGTCCTGTATGTGTAAATATGATTGGCATTCAAAGGGGATAAGAACCAACATTTACCTGGGTGTTATCTCTGAGACAGCAGACCTGAGTCAGCCTGTGATCTAATGAAACAGTGCATTCCCCCTGTGACAGAACCAAAGAGAACGGAGATACAGCTACAAAGAAAAATGCCTGGTCATTTTAAATCCGACTTTCTATTTTACAAACTGTTGTAAACAGAATGAGAATATTCGGATGCAAGCGAGAACTGTGGCACATATGCCCGCTGTCTTCACTTACTCCCGTTTTTTTACTTTTCATTATTTTTAGCACAGCTATTTGAAGAGAGGCACATCAAAATGACAGGTCGGCATTGTAAAATAAAAAAAGGGGGGGGGTGGCAAAAGAGGAAGAAAGGGGAAGGCAGAGCCTAGAGAAAAGAACCTGCTCAACATTATTATTGGGAACTCAAATTTGCTCTTTCATACACGTGTAGAGTATTTAAATGAGTTACGTGACATAGTAAAATATTAAATCAAACTAGATACAGACACGGAAACAACACAGAACATCAGTGATCTGACCAGTTAATAAGTGGTTTAGAATAGTCAGGAAAGTAAATACTTCCATTTCTTCTTGATCAAAGATGATTAAACTTTTCCGCAGTCAGTAAAAAAAAAATTTTTGCAATTTTATGTTATTACTGCTTCAAGTAAGAATCAGAAACAGGGCTCCATTCAGAGCATCAGCATGTGTTACTGCAGCATACAACGATATAAATGTATTTTTTACTATCCACTGAGGCCTCTGTTGGCTATAGAGTTCACCACACTATAAAGCCACTATGGGCTGTGCTGACTGGTCTCCTGAGGGCGGATAAGTGAGACTGGGCACATGTACACATCCCATCTCCTCCAGTCTTTAAATTTAATATGTGTATGATTAACACGAGATAGCAGCTCTTGCATTCACCTTGGCACTAACATGCAGAGATGGGTTGAATGTCTGACCTGAAGCAGAAGTTCTGACAGACAGCAGGAAAATGTCCTCAGTGTGATTTTGATAACAAATAATAGCCAGACAACATGCCTGCTAAGCTTCTTGTAATCCAAAACATAATGGTTTAAAAACAAACACATTACTTTGCTCTGTCACTTAAAAAAAGGTCATAAAGTAGCAGATTTATCAATCATATATGACATTCCAAATATGACTAAAATACACAAAAACAAAGTGAGAATAAAGTATTTCTTCTGAATGGAGCTAAACAGAAAACATACTGCTTATTTTAGATCCATGATGTGTGCATGTGATGAGATGACACACAAGAAAAGGCTTGGATGTTATTTTCATGCTCCTCCAGCTGCTCTGAGCTATGAGTCTGCCTGCTGGTTGCGTTTGATCCCACTGAGATGCCATACATCTGTCAGAGGCGGGGAGATCCCACTGGGACCCTCCTGCCTCTCTCCTATCAGCATGATGTCATTCTACCACTCAGTCACCTCTCACTCTTCTTCCCTGTTACTCACAGAGTATTTAAACAGCAACAATTGCTCCTTTGCTTTTCCTCTATTTTTATGCACACTGTTGCACTTGTCTTGAAACAATCATTAATTATATTAGTTTGGCTGCATTTTATTGTGCAAAATAAATGTGTTAAGTAGTTTAGCCACATCCTATGCACAGTCTGATGATCAGATACCCTGAAATAAAATGCAATTAAAATGGTCCTTTTTGTTAAAATTGTTGGTTTTCTTGCCTTTGATTATAAATCTGACAAAGTGCCTCCTCCAAAGTTATGAGGTTTTATATATTTTTCATTTGGCTTAGGCTGAAATGTGCCCATGGTGATGCTGTGCAACCAAATCCACTGTGTTAATGTCAGAGCTCGTGAAAAGGCAGTCTGTCTGCCTCGAGACAACCAGTAAATGCTATTTAAACAAGAGCAGAAAAGAAGGTTTGTAGAGAGAAAACACAGAAATACTGAAACAGCATGATATTTTTGTTACCAGTGATTAGCAACGATTGCAAACAGCAATGCAAAACAGTGATGACGACATCAAACTGTTGTGCCAGACACAACCCAAAACACAAAAACAGGATGAATGTGTGCATGTATTGTTACAGTATGTGTGGCATGTGTGTGTGGATTTATTTAGGGAGGGACAGAGTCTGCTGTGCTGGCATTTCTGCTTCAATGTTGTCATATTCTCTTCCTTATCAGCCACTAAACACATTCCTCCAAACTAATGCATGAGCAGTGTGTGTTTCTGTATGTGTGAACCATGTTCAGCCGTAACTGCAACTGTTTGTCTGGCAATGTCTGACTAAATGCACAACATCATGTGTAAATATGTGTGTGTGTGTGTATGTGTAAGACTGAGACTAGGGGGAGATGGGATGCAAGAAAAAAGAAGCAGAAAAGGGAGAAAGATAAAGGCATTTAGTGCAGCCTCTCTGGCCCTCTCTCTCTCTCTCTGGGTCCAAAGCCCTTGGGTGGCACACAAGAGTTTCACAGTGTTAATCTTTGTGTAATAACTGAATCACAGGGAAAACAATGGAGCTCGATGTCCCTATTCACAAGCCAAAAGGCCTTGGGGCAGCTGGTTAGTCTGTCTAACCGTGCGAATGCACAAACTATGTGCATGTGCACGCGTCTGCCTAAAAAATGAAAGCCAGACAAGAATATCTGAATAAAGTAAGCATGGGTAAGACATGATTCTTCCTGATTGCGGACTCGAACACAGTTCTGCAAGTCACTGAAAATCTAATGCATCCAGGTAGAAGAGTTTAGCTTCTTAGGATGCTGTGTCAAATCTAATCTTTGCTTTTCCATTGAGTCTGGATTCTTGCTTTCTCTCTTGTCTAGTATTTTTAAATGCCGTTATCAGCAGTGTGCATGTGTCTGTAAGCGAGACCCGGACACATTACAGAATGACGGCTGAGTTCTCTTTACTGAGAAGCTACTTTACGCCACTGCTAGAGAAACTTTGTCAGGAGTTTACCACCGAAACTGACAAAAACATGATGCTCCCAGGCGATGACCCCAGTATGCTGCAGATAGTAAGCACCGTGTCTCACTTAGTGAACAGTGGTTGCCAAGGAAACAAGCACTAAGCTACAAGTAAACAGGAATTAATGAGTTGCTGAGAGATATAAAAGGAAATGAGATGCTGGTGGAAAAACACAAACAATAATAGTTCTGAATAACAATTAGCCATTTATTATCAAGCTATGAAGTAAAAAAAATAAATCACTTTTAGCTACTGCTGATAATTTATGGCAGTCATCTTGTTGGATGACAAGTCATAAGTGCTGCAATGGGAAAATATGCAACCATTTGATGATATCCATAAAGTTTTAACTAAAGAAGAAATACAAATTAAAGTTGTCAGAAATAAATCAACTGCAGTTCCTTTCACCATCTCTAAAACCAGCTTCTGTAACTGAGAACCGAACCTCCAAGCTCTTCTTCTGGCCACCATTCACTTTGATTTGTCCCACCAGGAGGACATCTCAGAGGGACAATATCCTTTTACTGGCATGGGAACAACGTGGACAAGCTAGGAGAAGTAGTCATGGAGAGTGAAAGCCTCAGTTCCCGTTCAGTGGCTTTCTCCCACAACCAGACTTTGACTGGATGGACACCTTCAAATATTTCCACTGTTTTTAGTAGCTTCTCCTAAAACATGACCAGATTTTTTAGGGTTAGCTGCTGAATACTAACAGTGAGTCTGTTATACTGCCAAATGTTTAACTTAGAAGGAGAACTTCGCTTTTTTTTAACCTGGGGTCTGTTGTCATCTTTCCTTCCATACATGTGAGTGATGTAGAAATGA